>JANJEY010000235.1:24445407-24457270 GCA_024703695.1 Erythroxylum cataractarum | reverse complement strand
AGGTGGTAAATCTAATTGGTTGAGGATACTACAACAAGGAGAAAGTAGATTGCTAAAGGAAAAGAGTCAAAGGCAAAAGATTTGGATACACCAAGTAAAAATCTTTGAGTTCTTTATTTTTCTACACTTCATAACATCTGTAAAATTAACAAGTCTTTATCAGTCTTTATTGTTGAAAGATAGCAGTATAACATAACTATCCTAACAGAAGTGTTATCAGAGCATTCAGAAACCTCCTAGGGCATTTCTTAACTACTGGAAGCACAAAGATCATCAAGAACACTCTATAAGTAAAAATCTTTTATTTCTTTAAACTACAGTCATAATGGTTGGAAAAGAAATGGATGTATTTACTGGAAAAGAAGACTTCACCATCTGGAAACTCCAGATGCAAGCTCTTCTTAAGTCCTATGATTGTTATGTGGCTATTGAAGATCAATATGATCTTGAGACTAATCTAGTAAAGAGACTTAAAATGCAAAGACTTGCAGACTGCAAGTTAATGCTTCACTTAGCAGTAATAGTGATAAGAAAAGTGCATAACTGTAACACAACATAGAAGCTATGGATTAAACTTGATGAAATTTATGCAAAGAGGTGTCTTCCTAATAAGATGACACTTCTCCACAATCTTGCTAACTATAAGATGAATACCTTTGTCTCTTTATATGACAACTTATACTATTTCTTTAAGTTAGTTCAAGACTTAGAAGCTACAGATGACAAGATATTTGAGGAGCATCAAGATGTAGTAATTCTAAAGGCTTTACCTTCTGATTCAATGCATTCAAGAAGGTAATTAAGCATGTCAGTGGAGAATCCCTCACTGTCAAGAGAGTGTTAGACTCATTAATAGAAGAAATAGTGGATGTTAATCCATTTAAGAAATAGTTGGAAAATAATCATGACAAAAAATCTCATAATAAAAATTGCAAGAAAGGAAAGTGGCAGAAAGGAAGTGGAACGGAAAGGCATACCAAGGAGGGTGAAGAAAATAAGAAAAAGGGAAAAGGAAAGAAGTGCTTTTACTATGATAAGGAAGGAAATTTTGCAAAGGACTGCAGAAGGAAGAAAAAGGATAAGGCTGCAAAAAGTGGAGAAACTAGAAGACTTAAGCGATGATGAGATTCTGCTGTCACTGAGGACAATGAAGACCTGAGTAGAGAATGGATTTTTGACTCAGGTTGTACAATGCATGTGACACCACCTAGAGACTAGTTCATTACATTTGAACCAGTTACCGCCAAGATCAAAATGGCAGATTCTGGGCATCAAAGAATAGAGGGGATTGGAAGTGTCTCTATCAAGTTTGATGGAAAAAGAAGGATTCTTAGTGATGTCAGATTTGTGCTTGGAATAAGGAGAATTTGATTTCTGAAAGTTTAGTTAATAAGCAAGGTTTTTAGATTAGATCAAAAGATGGACTCAAAGAAATCCAAGGGGTGGGCTGTACTATGTTATAGGCTCAATTGAAGTTAATAAAGTTACTAAAAAGGGAAATAATGAACCAACCAAGAAATGGTATGCAAGGTTAGGTCATGCAGGGAACAAAAGTTTGTTCCACCTCTCTAAACAAGGATTAATCCCTGATCAAAAGCTACGGAAGTTGGAATTTTATGAATCATGTGTGCTTGGAAAGCATCACAGATCCAGCTTTCAAAAGGGAGCACAGAATGCCACAGAGATCATGGAATATGCTCATAGTGATCTTTGGGGGCCAGCTTATGTACCTGTTGTAGGGGGAATTTATATTTTATGTCTATTATTGATGAAAAATCTAGGAAGTGTTGGGTATATCCAATGAAGAGAAAGGATGAAGCATTAGAAAACTTCATCAAATGACATACACTTATGGAGAATCAAACTAGGAAGAAGCTAAGATGATTAAAGACTGACAATGGATTAGAATACTACAACAAAGAGTTTGAGGAGTATTGCAGCAAGAAAGGAACCCTAAGGCACAAAATAGTGAGAGCTACACCTTAGCAGAATCTAGTAGCTGAGAGACTCAATAGGGCTCTCTTAGGAAAAACCAAGTGTATGATACTATCTTTGGATTGCTCACACTCACTATGGGGAGAAGCCATTAGGACTGCAGGCTATCTAGTTAATAGGCTCCCCACCTCTGCTAATGATTACAAGACTCCATAAGAAGTTTGGAATTGTAAGAAACCTAACCTTACTCACCTTAAGACTTTCAGATGTGCAACTTATGCACATTAGAAAGAAGGAAAATTGGAACCTAGAGCAATTAAGTGAGTTTTCCTAGGCTATCCAGAGGGTGTTAAAGGTTATAAGATCTTACTACTCCAAAAGGGAGGCTATAAAACTATCATAAGTAGAGATGTGGCATTATATAACCTATAGATGTGGAGCCTATACAAGGCTCTACGCATCATGAACAAAGGAAAGAAGAGGTTGAAGGGGTGGGTGAAGAAGAAACTCCACACATAACTACAGTTGATTCCTAAGGAAGTCTACAAGACTATCAACTCACAAGGGATAGGCAACCAAGACAGAAAATCGCTAATAGGAGGTACACTGACTTAAACTTGGTGAATTTTCATGCCTTATGGCTGAAACTATAGAATATAAGGATCCTGAAACCTATGAAGAAGCCATGAGAAGTGAGGATGCAAAACAGTGAAAGACAGCTTGTGAGAAAGAATATTCTTCTCTAATGAAGAACATGACTTGGACTTTAGTCCTTAGACCTCCAAAGCTAAACTAATTGAGAACAAATGGTTGTTCAAACTAAAAGAAGGAGTGACAAAAGCAAAACCTAGGATTTACAAGGCAAGGCTTGTAGCTAATGGGTTTAGACAGAAGGAAGGAAGTAACTAAGAGGAGATATTCTCTCCAGTATTCAAATTCAAAATAATTAGGCTTATACTAGTTCTAGCTACTCTATATGACGGGAAAATCCATCAAATGGATGTAAAGATAGCTTTCTTATATGACAAGCTTAAGGGGACAATCTATATGAAGCAACCAGTCAGATTTAAGGATAAAGATAATATAGATTATGTCTGTCTATTATAGAAATCCCTATATTGGCTTAAACAAGCACCTAGGTAATGGAGCAAGAAGTTCCATGAGGTTGCTGCTAGTATGAACTTCACTAGAAGTTCATATGATTATTACCTATACTTTAAGGATATAGGAATAACTAAAGTAGTATTCATGTTGGTCTATATAGATGACCTAATAATAACGGGAAAGGATCTGAATAGAATTCAAGAAGTGAAGTATAAACTATGCATTCATTTTGAAATGAAAGATTTAGGAGAAGCCCAGAAGTTTCTAGGAATGAAAATAATTAGAAAGAGGAGGGAACAAAAGCTATGGCTTGTTCAAAGGAATTATATAAGAAAGGTCTTAGCTCAATTCAATATGGAACAAGCTAATCCTAGTTCAGTTCCCCTAGGATTTCACCTACAGATGGTATCTGACTAGAGTCCTAAGACTGAGGATGAACAGAGGGCTATAGCTCATTATCCCTATGATGTAGGTGTTAGAAGTATAATGTACCTTATGCTATGCACAAGGACTGACCTAGCTTAAGCCATTAGTATCCTAAGCAAATTCATGGCCAATCCAAGTTTAAAACACTGGCAAGGGCTCAAGGGTGTTCTCAGATACTTATATGGAACAATTAACTACGGACTATGTTTCTCTAAAGCATAACTAACTAAATGCAATTACTTGTCTTTATGTGGTTATATGGATGCAGATTATGTAGCAGATAAGGACACAAGAAAGTCTATTTCAGCATACATTTTCACATTATCAGCAAACACAATAAGTTGGAAATCACAACATCATTCAGTAGTGAGTTTATCAACCATAGAAGCAAAGTATTATTCAATTACTGAAGGTGTAAAGGAGCTAACATGGCTATCAGGTATACCAAAAGAAATCAACAGAGACATCACAAAGCCAATTATATATACAAATAGTTAGATTGCTCAGTACCTTAGTAGATATCCAGTCCTTCATGAAAGATCCAAGCATATAGATGTGCGACTCCATTTTGTCAGAGGCTAAATCGCAAAAGGGGTCTTCAACCTGGAGAAAATCATAAGAGAAGGAAATCCATCAGGCTTCGAAACTAAGGTATTAACGCAAAAGAAATTCACTTTCTATAGGGATTACTTACAAATTAGTGAAGCCCCTTGACACCGAAGGACATTTCTTCCGATCTCACAAATGTGGTGAAAACTAGGGTTTAGATTTCAAAATTACTTTCGGATTTGTTGATCTGAGCATAGATCGATGGAGTAGGAGGGAATAATGTGATGGTAATCATGATTACTCCACTAATCAACACTTAGATGCAATAATTACAGAAAGAAGTTGAAGAATTAAAAAAGAAAAAGTATAAATGTCTGAAAGTTGAAGTGAGAAGAAAAAGAAGCTCTTGAAGCTTCTTGTCTGTCAGAAACAAAATGAGACTGAACTTTAAGACATGTACATGTGAGAAACACATGAAAAACTCAAGTTAGAAGCTTTACAACTTAATAAACTATCGTATTACATAAATAAAAGCCAAAATGCACAGCTTCGAAGGAATACCTAAGTGAATCACGTGAATAGCACCTGCATTATGCTTGACTCATCCGAAAGCCTCTATATGCATTTTGTTAGACTCTGATTCCAGAGCCCAACAATCTGAAGTCATACAAAGCTCGTCATCCCAAAATGGTGACGCGCTCACAATAGTCAAACATCAAATAATTAAAAATTTAGAGAATTACAAGCCAAAATCCAATCATATTTCATAAATGAATTCAAAAAGATTTTATACAAGCTCATTTCAAAATACAAAAACACAAAAATACAATTGAATGTCTATGCTTAATATGATTTAAATTACAAAATTTCCTGACCTAATTTCATTTCAAAAGTCTTTAACTATCTTGGAGTTTCAATGCCTTGCAAGGATCGCTAATATTCTCTGTCTGCACCTGAGGAGGGAAGCGTGGGGTTAGCTACATAGCTCAGTGGCTAATATATTTATAGCCATTGGTGATTGACCACATTTCCATGCATATGTATATGTATATCTAGAAATTTTAGCATTCTAACTTCATTCAAGCATTTTAAGCATTCGATCAATTTAACTCAAACTTATAACACACAACATACACTTCAGCCATTAAACATGACACTCAAATATGCACCATTCTTGATCATCTAAAGACACAATGCACAACAAATGGCTCGAGGGTTCCGTGAACAAAACAAAGAAACCAAAGTTTATTCCATGAACAAAATGAGTCAATCTTTCGGATCTCATGAGCTATAAGTGGGCAGCCGAGAGAAGACTTTACGTCGACGTGCACGTGACTACGAAACATTTCCTCTCTTGCCTAAACAAAGCACATAATCATTGCTCAAAATCTTTTTATCAAAATGAAATACTTTCATACTTTTCATGCTATTTCTTCTTTCCATTCAAATCAAAATTCCACGATACAATTCAATGGCATAACATTGATCAAAACCACAATTTAATTATATCAGCATATCATGCTTCTTCCACAATATAAAAAAATCAAAATAATCATGTATTTTGAACAAGTCAATTTCAAACAATTTAACACATATTCACACATAGGCAAGAATTTGCCTAATCACACAATAACTGTAAATATATTACCCACCTAATTTGCTTACAAAATCCAAGTCAAGGTTGTCTTTGCCCTTGCTCTTGGTTAGGATTCTCTTGGTTCCCTAAAACAAATGAAGTCTCACTTAATAGAATCCAATAGAAAATCCTACAATGCAAAATCACTAAAATTGATTCTAGAATGCTTAAACCTAAGCATTTCCTAAACTTCATGGACTAAAATCCTTCGAAAAATCCAAAAGATCCAAAATGGTCTTACCTTGATTCTTCACCAAATGAAGAGATCTTTAGCTCAAAGGGAAGCTCTTGTCTTCCTCTTCCTTTTTCCTTTCTTGAAAAAATCCAAAATCTCTCTTGAAGGTTAACACAATTGAAACCCTAGCTTGTTTTCTCTTCTTTCTCTCATTCTCTTCTTCTCTTTGTATTTCTCTCTTTTTCATAGCATTCTCTCTTTTCTCTTAAATTTTCATCATTCTTTATTTATAAGCAAGACAACACTTCTTCTTCCAATTATGCCCTTAATGATTGAGAATTGTCTCATTTGCCCTTCTATTAATACCTTATGTATTTTATACTTAAGTGTCTTTCCAAAAATACCCTTGAATATTATAACATAACTCTTTCTTCTAGAAAAATGTTCTTCCTTGTCTTAAGTTTCCAATGACACCAAAATCAATCCATTTGGCTCAGTGATTAGAAAGATACACGTCAAACATTTTTGGACTGCTCTTGTCCAAATCAGTATACTATACACAACCTCTATCTGAAATTTAAACATCTTATAAATTGAATTAGATTTCAAATTTTTCATACCATTTGTAGCTCCATATCTCTAGTTTATCTTGAAACAAGAATCATCTTATTCGGACCTCTACTGATCAAGAAATCATCAAAATACTGAAGCATGTTTAGTAAAATATCTAACTCCTACTCTTCCAATGGATACCCTTACTTGATTTAATACATATTTTTCAAATCAACACAAAAAGCTATGAAATTCAATGGAGACGCAAAAAGAAAAGTTTTAGAAATCTAAGTGTTCAAGAATCACTTCATTTGGAGTTCGGATAGCAAAATTGGGGCCGAAAGAGTCAAATAAGATTTGGTCCTCAATCATATTGAACTTGTCTTGGGACAAATAGCATAACTCTCACTAGAGATGTTGGATTAAGATAATATTAGGATTATTTCAAAGATAAATTTGATATATAAAACTTTGAAGAAGAGCTTGAGGTCAGATTTTATCACCTGAATGGTCAAAATGGACCAGACAATAGGATTAGACGAAGCCAAAGGAAAAAGCAGAAGAATGGAAAAAGACAAAAGAAGTGAGAAAATTGCTATAAATTTCCCTACAGATATCGGATTAAGATGTTCTTCATATGGTTTTAAAGAAGAATTCAATATATAAAAATTTAGTGAAGACCTCAAAGACAGATTCTATCTTCTAAAGGGTAAAAAATGGAACAGAAGATAGGTATAGATGAAGTCAAATGAAAAAGCAGAAGAATGGAAAAAGACAGAAGAAGTGGGAAAATTACTATAACTTTCCCTACAGATATCGGATTAAGGTATTCTTTATATGGTTCAAAAGAATACTTTAATATCTAAAACTTTTATGAAGACTTTAAAGACATATTCTATCTTATAAAGGGTAAAAAATAAACCACAAGATAGCAAAAGGCAGAAGAAGTAAAACATAGAAGATGCAAAACATAAAAGAAGCGAAAAGACAAAAGATATATCTTCCTTTATAGGGCCATAACTTTCAGCCTAGATGTCCAAAAATTTCATACTATATATGTTTGAAAATATAAAAGAAAGACCTACAACTTTCTAGAAGACATCTTTTCCTAAATTAGCTTAAATTAATCCAGCTTTTCCTTCGAATACAAAACATGAATTTTTACATTCATCTAATGTACTGCACCCAATTCTCTAATTCGTGACAAATTTTGAGATTCTTAAAGACTGAATTTAAATTTGATGTCTACATAAGAAATGTATCTATATGTTTCTAGGTTAATCCAAAATAAGAATAATCTCTTTTGGAGAAATAGGAAAAAAGTTGTGACTAAAAGACTGAATCATACTCCATAAACAATTTCCAGATTAACCATCCATTT
Organism: Erythroxylum cataractarum; assembly: GCA_024703695.1. NCBI lineage: Eukaryota > Viridiplantae > Streptophyta > Magnoliopsida > Malpighiales > Erythroxylaceae > Erythroxylum > Erythroxylum cataractarum. The sequence continues at coordinate 24,449,512 of JANJEY010000235.1, read as the reverse complement.
TGTTTCACAATCTTTCCTTAACACAAAACATACTAAGATCACCTTTTATACTTCATTTACTCCTCATTCTCAACTTCATTTCAAATCAATATCACCTATACAGAAATTTATAATCCATGATTAATCATGAATACCAATAACAGAACATACACATATATACATATTCTTCATCAACTTACTACACAAATTCAACTTCATTTTTGCTTTCATTCTACTTATAAATTTCACCTTAATTCTTCCCATTTCAAAATCTCTTGTCCACCAAAAGCACCAAAGCATGACATGAATCTATCCACATTTCTCATTTAATAGTTCTAATCTTCTACGAATTCGGGGTCCAACACCAAGTCTAGATGGCTTCAATGCCTTCTTTCAGTCTACATGGGATACTACTAAGGTTCTTTAGTGCAGGTTATATAGGAGTTCATTTCTATTGGCAGAATGCTAAATGAAATTAACACCACTCACATTTTTCTAGTTCCCAAACTCCTAAATTCTAATAATCTTACAAATTTTTGTAACACCGGACTCTCTAAACCCTTTTTTATTAGTCTATACTTGGAGATATTATTGTATATTGATATATACATGGTTTCATATGATTTCAAAGATGTATTAAATCCTTTTGGGTATATATGTCAATGGTTTATAAGGTTTATATGCCCTTACATGAACTTAGAGCTCATCGGTATTCAAAATCTTAGAGATTTCTAACATATAAGCTTCTAAGTGTATAAAATCGAGTCCATTGGATGGATATGACCATGGTAGCTGAGTTGAATGTATTCTAATGACTTAGAGGTGATTAGACAAGATTTATAGACTTATTGGATACTTAGAAAGTTTAATTGGAAAAGTTGATGTACATAAGGGCTTATTTGCAAATTGTTAAAAGTTAAAGAAATTAATTATAATTTTTCAATTCATTGTAATTTTAGAAAGTTACGGGGCCTAATTATTATTTTCAAAAGTCCAGGGACCAAAATAAAAATTAAAGTTTTGGTCATTCCTAAATTTTAGGCTTAATTGCAAATTTAGGAAAAGTTTGGAGGGTATAATGGTAATTTCACAGAAGCTAAGGGGAAAAAGATACTTTCACCATGTTTAGTCAAAGAAGAGTCAATATTTGAGACCCTTCTTCCTTGTACGGTCGTGCCTCCCACCATTGAAGACTAGAAACATTTTGTTTTAACTGAAAAAAAGGAGAAGAAAGGAGCAGAGAGGAGGAGAAGAACTCATTTGGCCATCACTAAAATTCTACCATTCTCTTTTATTCTACAACCCAAATCAAGGTGTTCTAAGTTAATTTGGGATCAAATAACTCAAATCTATCATTAGATTTGAGAAATTGTCAAAGGATTTTAAGATATCACTAAAGGAAAATTTAGGTAAATTTTGTCTCATCTCTTTCTACATTATGATTTTGATTTTGGTGTTAAGATATGTTGTTCTCCATGTTTGAATATGCATGAAATATAGTTTAGATGAATGAAATGAGTCATGGAGAAGTTCCTTTAAGTCAAAACCGAAATGTTATCTCTTTTGGTGAAATTTGTGAATTATTGAACATCTTTTGAAATTGATGGTTTAAACGAATTCTATAGTGTTAATTATATATTTATAATGTAAATTGATGATGAAAAATCAAGAAGATATATATTAGATAAGGCTTGGCAGAAATGATGGGAGAAGAAATGGACTAATGTAATTAGTTGTATAATTATGATGAATATGGCTTAAATAAAGGAAATTGGATTAAATGGAGTGGTGAAATGTGTTGTTGTTCGGAAGTGTTTTTTATATAACAAGATCAGATCATGAATTACTATGATAAAGTCTTGAAAATTTGACTTGAAAGCTATGCACATTAGTTGTTTAATAAAATGCCTCAATGAACTTGGCTTAGGATTTCAGGATTCGTAATGATATGTACTGGAAAGCGGCTTTCATGTTTACTTATAGTAAACTTGAATTTTTGCTTAGATTGATGAATAATGACCTAATGTTCTTGGATAAAAATGTGCTTAATTATGTTTTGAAATAAAAAATATTGGATTAAATGCATTAAATGCCTTGGAAAATGAAAAAGAAAAGCTAATGTGAATAGTAAGGGAAGTAACCATGGGAGAAGCTTAATGGTCGAATCATATAGTTTAAAGATAGTGGCACTGTTTTATACACTTATATGATGTTGCTCAAATATGAGATATATGTTTGAGTAGTAAATACATTGTATATTTTTATGTATAAAGGCTTAGGAGCTGTGAATTAAGGAGCTCATACTGAAGATTGTTAAAGTCAAGGGAGTGTACATCTTCTTTTAAGGTGAGTTAGGAAAAACCATACCTCTCAAATGCGACTAGGACATCCAAAAACATGCATGATGACTTGTATGTGAACTTTAAACCTAAATAATGCATAGTAAAATTGAATCTTAAATGGATGTCAGTATACTTGTGTATTTAATAACTCTTTGCACTTGGAGTGCAACTAATGTTCTTATTACGTATTTTGAGAAATGATATTGTTTTCAACAAACCTGTACATGAAGTGCAAAAGATAACATTTTATTTTTTGAAACTACATTTTTGAACAACTTTGCACTTGGAGTGCAAAAGATGACCTTTATTGCATGAAATAATATTTTGGAACTTACATATTTATAATCGAGTCAAGTATGATGCATGTACGTGTTCTCTTTTGGCTTAAAGCCAAGGCAAGGTTCCATTTTAGAGGTTGGACAGATAAACAAAGGCATGGTACCCTATTTGATTTAAGTATCTAGTATTTGTATATGATTTTTGTGATTGGTGAGGTCATGATTGGCCAATCATGTACTAGGTACAATAGATTAAGCGACCCTTATACCCTTGAATAAATATACAACAATTACCCTCGCACAATAGTTTGTATATGTATTGTGTTGGCCCCCAAATTTTTTCTTGATGAATAAGTATGATTTACATTAATTATGAGGTCTTTATGAAAGTTTGTGGAGTTAATTATTATATTGATGTTAGAAAGATTATATAATATAAGTTGATTGAATTAAAGTGTTAAGGTATAAAAAGGGTCAACGGTGTTTTTGGCAAGATACTTACCGTTAAAAGAACCTAAGTTTATAAGGAAGGGCAAGGTGGACTTTTCTCAATCATTAAGGGTAAAATGGGAAGAAAGAAGTGTTGTCTTCTCCTCAAAGAAGGGAAAAACGAAAATAGGAGAAAAAGAAGAGAAACAACAAATCAAAGAGAGAAAAAGGGGAGATTTCGGTGGTTGAGAGAAAAGAAGAGAGTTGAGCTAGGGTTTCTTCATTTTTTAGCTTTTGAGAGAGAATTTGAAGTGACTCAAGAAGAGAAAAAGGTAGAAGAAGAGGAGAGCTTCCATTTGAGCCAAAGATCTCTTCATTTGGTGAAGAATCAAGGTAAGATCATTTTGAATCTTTTGGATTTTTTTGAAGGATTTTAGTTTATGGAGTTTAGAAAATGCATGAGTTTAAGTATTCTAGCACCAATTTTAGTGATTGTGCTTTGTGGGATTTTGAAAGCCCTATTGGGTGGGATTTTTGTTAGTGTATAAGGGAATCAAGAAAGGCAAGAGGAGTAAGGAAAGAGGCATTTTGAACAAGTTTTGGAGCAAGAAAAACAGGTGGGTACATGTTTATAATAGAGTAAATAAGCCACTAATGTTTTCTTTGAATTAAAGAAGTTTAATGATTTCAATTGCAACATAAATTTGCATTTTTGCCCTTTAAATGTTTTGAGAAAGTGTTACATATTTGGTATATAAATTTTGTGATTTATTTATGAAATGAAAAAATGGAAATGATTTTGAAAGGATATCAAGGTTATGAAATCAAGTTTTGAAAATGTGTTATTTTGGGCAACAAGTTTACAAGTCATGAATTACATAATATGTGGGTTTGTGGTGGCCCCCTAAATTAAATCAAGTGCACTATGACAAAAGGCTTCTTCTGCCTGCCCACTAGTAGCATGGAGCTCCTTTATGGGCTCTCATAAGTTCACAGCTGTGCAAAAGCATCATGTGGGATTGCGTTAGTACGTTTTGTTAACAACTACACATGATCCTTAAGGAAAATGTAGATCGG
>JANJEY010000235.1:24293524-24304213 GCA_024703695.1 Erythroxylum cataractarum | reverse complement strand
CCACGAGCTTCCGAGCTCACCCCCCCTTTCATCCCCATCTCCAGGTATTCGAGCAGGAGATTGGATGAAAGACATCAGGATATCAGCATTTGTACATGATTTGTACTTGTGTATTTGGTTTAAGTTTTATGGAAATGATTATGGCGTAAAATGGCATTAGAACATTGTAAGCTTTTGGTTCATAATGTATTTTGGGTTATGCAATTGTGTAAGATTTTGGTTTATGGGAATTAATTAAAGTTTTGACTATGGATGGTGTATATTGGTTTTGTATACATTAAGTGGATTGAGTTATAAATGTACTTGGGATATATTTATATGAATATGGATGAATGTACTGGATGATGGAATATGAGTTTTAATGGGATCATTATGAATTGTTTGACATAAGTGTGAGGTTGCTATGGCAAAAATAAGCATATGATGAATAAGAAGAATCAAGTATTGAGATTAGTATGAGTTATAGATAAAAAGCATGATTAAGAAAGCAAGAAAGAAAAAAAAAATACATCAATTCGGATTGATTAGTCATAAGGATTTCCAACGCGACAAGTTTATCTATGTTCACGCCTCGGATGTCAGGATTTTGAAATGTCAGTTTCAATTGACCTATTTGTTTCACATTTGTATTCGATCCTATTTACTTCGCAATTGTTACATTTCATTTGATTTGATTTCCGACTTCGTATATGTTTCCACTTCAATTCAGTTGCTCTACTTGTTTGGCATTCATATTCGATTTTCATTGATATTCGATTTCATGGATTCGATCCTTTTAGCTTCGCATTTGTTTCGAACCACTCGTTTCCTTTCGATCTGAATTCTATTCAAGAGTGCTCATGTTTCAGTTTAAGCAGTAATATCGTATTAAGTGATTAAGCAGTTGGGTCTCGGGAACGGGATGCAACAGTTTGAGTAGTATGTGAATGCTTGAATTAAAGTCTGTATAGATATAATACATATATACATTCATATGCTGGGATTTGTGCTAATTGCCGATGGCTATAATTATATTAGCCACTGAGCTGTGTAGCTCAACCCATTATTTTCCCTCCTCAGGTGCAGAGCAGGACGATCTTTGAACTCGCGAGGCATCGGAAACTTCGAGTGAATTAGGAGCTTTGCCATAAGTTTGTATTTTGGTTGGCCCTCCGTGCATACTCTCATGGAGCATATTTCATATAATTTAGATTTAAACTTTGTTATGTACTTCGTATGATGTTGAATACTAATGGCATGAGTTTATTCATATTTAAATGCATGTGTAAGTGCCAGAATGTTTGTGAATGATGGTGTACGAATTATGATATGTATATGTTTATGTATATGTATGTGTATAAATGTTGGGATCGGGTTCGATGGTATGTGGGGCGCCCGATGCCGGCGCGAGCCCGAGGGGATTCGAACGTACGGGACCCGGGCCCAACAGTTTTGTATGATATAGAGGAGCTTATCGGATGCCAGTCAGACATTTTCAGACCATCCAGGCAATAGCTTATTGGAGCGAACATTGAGTCAACCTAGATGATTTCCTAGGATTGATTTAATTTGTTTTGTTAGCTTCCAATATTATCAAACTATTTGTGATTTGCCTATAAATTTTAGACTTTAATTGTCCGAGGACATTAATATTCGGGAATGTATTGGAAGTGATTTGATTGTGGCTTTGAGTGTTATGAAATTTTGAATGTTATGTGAATTCTCAACGAAAGTTGAATGTCGGACATAGGTCCGATGATTATGATTTTTGTTTGATCATCCTATGAGATTGCCAGATAAGCCATATTCATTTTTGATGCATTAGAAGTGTTCTGATTTGATGTGAAATCCTTTATGATATGTGAGTAGACTGAGATGGTCTTATTTCATAAATTGTTATGTTCTTTTTAGATTTGTAATGATTGACTACTGAATGTTTATATAAATGGTGATGGATTGTTGGATTCCAGACAGAAGGTCCGATGACTATATACTGGAGAGCTGTGTTATCGAAGTGCTACTTGTATGTGAATTTGAGACCTACGTGCCTATGATGTGATTAATTGTGACATATGTGTTAATTGTGACATATGGGATTGATTGTGATATATGCTGATTAATTGTGGCATTTGCATTTCATTCATGAATGCATAATTAGATAATGACAGTTGTGATCGAAGCAGCCACCGATTAGAGCTTAAAGTTCAACGAGTGTATTTGAGCCTCGAGCTCAACAATGATTTAGAGCCTCAGGCTCGACATTTAATGAGCCCTATATGGGACAGTTCAGGCATTCGGTCACAACACCGTAATAGTTGGAACAGTGTCACATGAACATTTCATATGCATTTGATTAAATATGCTTGATGGAGTGGTAGGAAAAATGCCTTATGCTTATGTGAAATAAATGTATTTTAAATGCGCATTATATTAATTACAATTATCGGACTTCGGTCTGATGACAAATGGGTTTTGATTGTGAAATTGCATATGTATGGTATAGGCTTCTTAACTCCATTGTTGAGTGACGGACTATGGTCCGATGACATATGATAATGAGTGTATAGGATTGATGCATTTTATTGCATAAGTGTATGAAATATAATGACTGTTGTGACCAGAATCGCCACTAATCAGAGCTTTAAGCTCAATGAATGAAAATGAGCTTCGAGCTCAAAGTGATTCAGAGCCTCATTCCTAACGTTTAATGAGCTCTGTGCCCTTCAAATGGATAAGGGACAGTTATTAATGAGCCCTATATGGGACAGTTATTAATGAGCCTTATATGGGACAATTTAGGCACTCGATCACAACAAAATAATAAATGAAAAGTGAGTCTCATGCACATAGCATTCATATATGATTGAAATTTATGAATGAATTGTAAAGCTATAAAGAGTGACCATATGTTATGCCATGTTATGTGAGTGTCTGAAAAATAATTATATTTTCTGAATGAATATCTGTAATATATGTGATGTATGTATGTAATCCGGTGAAATCATCAATGATGGTTCACTCATTGAGTTGCAAAACTCATCAAAAATTGCAATATGGCTTTTCAGGTTCTGAGGAATTATTCAACTAAACTAAATGGAGTATAGCCATTGAGGTCTGATATGGATTAGGGATCGGGATCAGTTTGCACCTGCATATGTCCTCAGTGACTTTATTTTTGAATTATGTTTAGCAAAAATTATACAAAGTATGTGTAAATGATTTGATACTGAAATAACTTTATGATTTCCAGTGTTTTCTATCTGAAATGGGCCCAAAATTATTGTACGATACAAATGTTTGTAGCAATTATAACTTGTAAATGGAAATGTTTTTAAATGACATGGCCTCAATTTGATCAGCGATTTTCACTTACATGTACCTCCTTTTAAATAAATAAAAGTTTGTTAAAAATATTGATTGAATGATCGTTTTAGCATGCCACCCTTGCGGGGTACATACTCGGATATCACCTTAAATGTCGGGTACGTGTCTTGAGAGAGTGGGGTGCTACATGAAAGGTTAGACTTGGATTTGAAATGTGATAAAAGTTATGGTTTAGCGTAATAATATGTCTGTGATATTGAGATTAAATTTTTGATGATTCTGCTTCTCTAATTTTAAATGAATTGAGGATATACTTATGGACGATGAAATAAAGGATGATAGAAAAATGAAAACAAAGAGGGAAATAAAATAGTTATAAATGACTTTACAAGTGATGAATGATGTGTAGTATGGAGAGAGAAATGCACCTAAGTTTGGATTTTATGTATGCACGCAATTAAGGAAAAGATGATGAATCAAAGGAGAAGAGTGAATGTACTCAAAATGATAGTTCAATTTTTTGTGAAATGATGTTGCATTAGAAGAGGTAAATGCTGGAAAATTGGAGTAAAATTGATGTTAATAAGTGTGTTAATGTGAGGAAGAAAGTGCAGGGCACGATATTGGCCTACAATTATAGGTTTATGTCACGATAGTATTGAGGTACCCCAATTGTAGACAGGAATAAAGATAAAAGTGTTGTCTGGACTTAATTGGACTTCAAATATCACTAAAAAATGTTATTAATTAGTCAATTGACATAAATACATTGCTAGCCAAGATGTAATGATTTTGCCTTATTCTAAGGATGTTCGGATCATATAAGTTGTAATACAAATTGATATGATGTTTCTTGAGGTATGAAGAATAACTGATAAGTAATAATGGGAAATAGCTTATTGACAAGGATTTTATGAACAATATCGAGGTATGATTTTTATGAACAATATCGCGGTTAGTACCAAGAAATCGCTGAGATAGGGTCAATAAGCCGGTTAATTCAATTTAAGAATGATCAATGAAGGAACAAATCTTAAATGAATAAATAGTGAGTCCAAAGTGAATGTTGGAGTTACATCCCTAGCGAGGACTCAAGCATAAGAGTTAGAAATGCATGTTGCTCATGTAGAGTACCAACTACGTAAGTGAATTTGTGAATTCAAGAGGACACCTCACTAATGTAAGGAGAACTAAGGTCCATATTATAGTCTGTATATGTTTGGAATGTGTTACCAACACATGAAGTTATGTTTACAGATAAAGTGAAATGTTTGAAGAAATTGGTATGAATGAACATACATTAGAATAAGTCAATGTGGAATCACAGGAAATCGAATGAATTGAGGAAATCAGTCGAGAAAAAGGGATTTTATTGGGAAATTGAACATATAGTGTGATAATACTACTGTACTGAGGAATTAGTTACTTAAGAAGTACCAAAACAACTTATGGGTATAACGAGTCTTAGGCATGTCTGTTGGAGTTAACAATGCCCCCGACAGTATTACGATACTAAAGGTTAAAATGATTCAAGCCAAGCGACATGATATCAACTAGTGAATATGATTATAGACAGTATTTTGAATGTGTTTGAAAAAGTAAGATGAAATTTTGAATATTTGCAGAATAACATATATAAGTCGTATCAATGATGAGAAAAAAAGGAAAATTTGTGCAGAATTTCTAACCTCAGTGTTAATTATACCGCTTCAAGTTGGAGAAATTGCAGTATATATCGAAGTTTCTCATTAGAGATTAAGATGCAATCTGTTGCAATAGTATAAAGTGATTTTGTGTACCTAGGGAAAATTATCGCCTCATGAGTTGAATTTTGAATATATGACTTGAAATGTGCTATAATAGAAATTGCTTTGAAAGCATAGAGACATCAATTGTACAGAAACCTTATATAGATCAGCAAAGATTGAGATCCTTAATGAGTTTCCAAGAATTGAAAGGGATTGTGCAAATGAGTATTTCCCTATTAAGCTAGTATTGTAAATTGATGCATTGAATAGAAAATTCAATAGTAGAGTATCTCAAATTTAGATGTTAAAACTATCAAATTGAGTGTATTAATGAGTGTAAAATGTCGAGCTAAAAAGGGGCAAAAAGAAAGTATTATTAGTCATCGAATTTAAAATCAATTGTGTATAAAAGAACTGACAAAGCCTAAATCGAGGAATTAGAACTTGTGAACCTTATCGAGGGATTGAAAACAGATCCAACTTATGAGTAAATGATATTTATGATTGGATTAAGCACTGTTAGAGAAAACACAAGAAACAATCGAAGTTATATGTCCTAATAAGAGTACATCGAAAGAGCAAGTGTTGGTGAAGAATGTAGAACCGAGGATTACACGTTTGAGTTGCCAATAGTCTTGACTATTGGAGACAAGTGTAAAGCTTATATTCTGGAGTTCATCATAATATGAGATTAATGTATAGTGCAAATTGACTACAGGTATAATAATCGTTATCCTGGTGATACCTACTCTATGAGGCATTAGACGATAAAAAGGGTCGTTCACCTTACATTGTAATGGAGAAGGCCTAAAAGAATGATTAAAAGCCAGAACAAATTTGGGATACAGTTAGTGAGTGAAATGAATATGGAATCAGAATAAAGTGGCTTTTGGAAGACAAATGAATTTTTTGTGGATCACATTGAAGTTAAGGAATATATTGAGAAAGATTTGCAAGGTAAGTGTACAAACACCGATGAGAAGTGAAACAGATGACTTGTTTTTGAAAGTATCACCTTTACCAAGGTGTAATTAGATGGAGATACAGGAGTAAATAAGGGAAACTAAGTTTTACATAAAGTGATCCCTATAAAACTATGGCGATAATAGGACTATAGATTTATGAGTTGTTTTATGGTTATCGAAATCACACAGTGTTATATGGATATGGTTAGTATTGTTATGATCCGATATATGTGTTGTTGAGACTGGAAGTGAAAAATTAAGTAATTTGAAAGTCATTAAGAAATCTAAACAAGGGATTGATAGACCTCTTGAATTAATCAACTGTGGTCTTTTCAAAGAAAGTATTCTAGTGAAGTGATATAGGAAATGGAGAAGTATATGAGATAATAGTACCCCCTGCCTTATTCCTTAATCAGAAATAAATTTTGAGGACGAAAATTTTTGTTAGGAAGGGAGAGTCGTAACATCTCATCACCGATGGGAAGGATAGAATAGTAATTTGGACTAGGTTATGAGTGTTTAGAATTGTCTTGATATGTTCATGCATACACAGACACGTGAATAGTAAATTTTGCACATGTAGATGACTGTACATGCATTCATGACATTTCCCGGTATAAGTGTTAAGAAATGTGATTGTGAATAAATGTGATTTGTGTGTATGAAAAATTGTGTTAGAGAGGGTCATTGTGAGTTTTGAATTTTTGGAGAATTTTAGAAATTATTTTTCTAAAATTTCAAGGTAATTTTTGAACAAGGAAAATTACCAAGTGACAAAATAACGGTTCACCAGTAGGAGAATGGTGAGTGATTGCACAAGTGAGGAAAATAAAGTGAGATGTTCAAGAGAGAAGAGCTCAGCAAGAGAAAAGATGAGACAAAAGAAAGAGAGAAAAGTGAGCTTGTTTGCTAAAGGAAAAGACTTGAGGAGAGTAAGTAGAGAGAAAAGAGCACTAATAGTGGTGAGATACATAGAGTGTTTAGTTTCTGACACTAACCTTCGTAATGCTTTGCCTAGTGTTTTTGCTTTGAATCTTAGGGGTGATGGTCCATTCCAGGTGTTGGAAAAGATAAATGACAATGCCAACAAGATTGAACTACCAGGTGAGTATTCTGTTTCTACAACTTTTAATATTACTGATCTTTCTCCTTTTGATATGGATTTAGATTCGAGGACGAATCTTCTTGAGGAAGGAGGGGTTGATGTGAGCATGAGTAAGGATCACCATGGAGATGGCATACATGACAGCGGAGAGCTCGTCATTCCAGTTGGACCTATGTCTAGAGTTAGGACTGAGAAATTTAAGGAGGCTCTCTATGCATATGTGGGCTAACTTATGAAGAGGATGAAGCTAGTCAAACCTATTGGAGGAGAGCTAGTTGGGTCACACCCTAAATTGATCCACTTGTCTCAAATCTTTGGACCGGATACACTTGAATCTTGAAGATAAGAAGATTTGGGCTATTTTAATGCTTCGTCACTTAAACCAAAGAGCATATGGATTCAGTAGTGTCACAACACATCAGACCTATTTATTTAGTTTTTGGACTTTGTTCTTTTGGGCTTCAATATATTTTAGCCCAACCTTTTATTATTTAACCTAGGTATAAATATGTGTTTTAGGTCAAACTTTTCAAAACTTTTTAGATCATAATTAGTGAAAAGCCGTCAGCTTCAATAGGGAGAAACATTATTCTCTTGTTCTTATTATCTTTCGAACCATCTTTCACTTATCAATTGCTTTCCTAATTGTGGCATGTCGATTGTTCGTTTCTCTGGGTTTTATTTTGATCATCGGGAATGTTTAGAACAAGTTTTCAAGAGGTGTCACAAAAATCAAATTTTGCATATCCTTATTTTCTTATTTGTTGAATTCGAAAATTCCATCCGTCTTAATTTCTCAAGGTCGAAAACAAACCAAAACAAATACCCATCGAAAATTCCATTAAATCGTCACCAATCCTTCCGCAGTGCTCGTTAAAAATTCCTCGTGAATTCCTACAAATTGGTTGTGGCAAACTTTCTCGATAAAAAATCCTACAAGTTGGCCACAGTGAACTTTCATAGAACCACAATCAAGACTCATCTTCCAATTTTTTAGATTCTAACTCTTTACTTACTACATTCACTACCTTAATCTTGTCTATCATTTCTAATTCAATTTCTCCTCATTTTCCCATCATTCTAACTCCATTTCAACTCAATATAATACATAAACAAATTATAGTCCATGATTGATCATGAACACTAATAAAAAACATACACATATATACACATTCATCATCAACTTCCTATATATATTCAACTTCATTTTCACTTTCATTTCACTTCTAACTATCAGCTTAATTCTTCCCATTTCATAATCTATTACCCATCCTTAATTTATGAATATTTAACCTCTAACTATCATCAAATATACTTCATTCAACAAATCAAGAAGGGTTAATGCTTATACTTACTTGTTTGGCTTTAAGATTCTTCAAACTCTTTAAGAGCTCACTTAACCCTAGCTTCCCTCTCTTACACGTGCATCATCATTTTAGGGTGGTAGGGTTGAGTGTTTAGTAAGAAATGAAGAGGAAATAATTCTTGAAGAAGCAAAGTGAAAAAGTTAGACAAAGTTTAACATCATGAGCGTGAGAGTGAGGTATCGTGAGTGAGGAAGAGAACACATAAAGAAGATCAAGAAAAAAGAAGAGATGGAGAAATGAAGCATGTGTTGTAAAAGAAAAGTGAAAGACCGTAAATATGGGTCTTTCATTTAGTGAATTTTGTGGCTTAAAACTATTGGTGTGGTAAGTGACACTTATCACTTGCCACATGTCACTCTCTCAAGGTCTCTTCTTGGTCTTTTAATCTACTAGTCCATTTGTCTCCAATTTTCAAGCCAAATTTCTCCCGATTTTTAATAACGTATGTCATTAAGTCCCAAAGTCATTTATAAAAATTTTGATTGCCATTTGACCCTTATTTCTACTACTATTCATCAATTATTCTACCATTTGGTATTTTTCTTAGTCCAAAATTACCCAAATTTTTACTAAAAATTCTAAATCACTAAATACACTCTCCAATTCAGTTTTCAATATATAAAAATCACAATTCTCAATATAATCACATTTGTAAATAATTATACCCAGCAATTGTCAATGAATGCATTTAAAGTCATTTTAATGAGTGAAAAAATTCAATACTCACATGTGTGTATGCTAGCATTATATATGATCATGAAATGCGTTATTTCTCAATTATAGAAATCTAGGGTTCTACCCCTTTAGTATGGGAACGGGATGTTACACTAGTTCTGCATCGCTTACCTATGACTGGTTACCTACTAGTTATAAAGCTAGTTCTACATTGCTTACCCACACTAGGATAACTGCTATACATCGGTAGTTACGGAGCTGGTTCTATATCGTTTACTCTCAACTAGTTAACCACTAGTTATGAAGTTGATTCTACATCGCTTACCTGTACTAAGTTAATCACTATATACCAGTATTTACAGATCTGGTTCTACATCATTTACCCATAACAAATTAACCATTAGTTACGGAGCTGGTTCAACATCGCTCACCCAGACTAGGTTAACTGTTATATACTGGTATAATAACTTGTATAAAACCTATCGGTATACTATAGGCTTGAAACCATTTCTATTTAAATACCAATAACATCATCTCAATGTTATCTTAAATCATATAAATCTTAACTTTCAAACTTTAATTCATATATTGCTAAAATATACTAGCAATATTCACAAAAAACTCATAATCAATATTCACTTCATGATAGAATAGAAATCATTTTTATAAAATCAATTTAAAGAATACTTACTATTTTGCAAACGTATTGCCAAATACACTCTTGCATTCGGTGCTTCTATTTTACCTATACAAAATTCATTTTGTTTAGATATTTATTTCCAAATTAAAAAATAAGACATTAAAACTATAAATTCGGTTTAACTAAATTTGAGATTGGTATTTAATTGTGTAACACGTACATTAATTCTATTTCTGCTTACTTCTGTAATCTAACATGTTGTTATATATTTCCAAATATAGCTTCGAAAGTCACTTAAATACCATATTTTACCCATTCTAACTTACCAATTTCTTCAAAATACTATCTTACTTAATTTAATTCACTATATCACTATCATGCAAGATGAGTCATAGTTATGACCCCTATCCAGAATTCATACCTCCACCTGTTCCTAAATTTTCATATTGTAGACATTCACATTAGGTTTTGAGGTCTTCTAGAACTTTGTTCCCTTATGTCTCTAATTTCCATATCATAAAAAAATCAGGCCATTTGAAGTTCTAAATCAAGAAATATACACCAAAAATCACAAGCTGCTCCAACATAGGGTAGCATCAGATCACCATTTTCAATCTCAAATTCCAATACGATTCATCTAGAATTAGGTCAAGGTCTCTTCTAGGAATTTTTATTACCTTGTCTTACGTTTCATTTTCAATTAAAATCACCTAATTTGAAGGTGTGTAGGCCTATTTATGGCCAAAAACCTAACAAAAAATTCTACTACATGTTACTCGCTTGTTATGTTCAATCAATTTCATGCAAAAAAACACCAAAATAACACCTGTAGGAAAATCCCGGTGTGAGCATCACATGCCCACGGTGCGGAAAACAAAATTTTTTG
>JANJEY010000235.1:24280566-24291643 GCA_024703695.1 Erythroxylum cataractarum | reverse complement strand
AATGGTACTTATATATGAACGCTATGTACATATTCTGGTCTATTAATTTATTCTTCTGATTTACAAAAAAAAATCAACATTTACATGTGTGTATTCTAACATTATGCATGAGTATAAAAGGCATTTTTTTAAAATTCTCATTGAGATTTCTCAATTATAGAAATCTAGGGTTCTACCCCCTTAATATGAGAACGGAATGTTACATAACTAATGAAAATCCTTAGTTGTAAACAGCAAAAAAAAATATTTTTTTAACAACTAAAAATTTGTTAAGAAAAGAAAAGAGCTACTCTGCGGTATAAATAGCAAAGTTCTATGTACAAGAAGTTTATAATGATTTTTCTTTTCTTTTGTAGGTTTAAAGTCTATTGAACAAAATGGTATTATAAGCTTATAATCATTTTGCTTTTCTTTCGAAGGTTTAAAGTTTATTGAATAAAATGATTGGACTATTAACGATGAGAGACAGGTTACACCCCTTGGCTTTGATGTCCTTTTTCCGACGTTGCTGGAATATTCCATAGAAAGTTATCTTCCTCTGGGGTCGAGCTTGGTTGATGAATTGTTACAGGAGGGAGAATAAAATAGAAATGTTTCTTCATAGTTACATATATATGAGTTCATCTTGGTCATAATTATTCTGGTAAAATGTTTGCTGACTTTTCTTATCACTTCTTTATTATTTGATGAAGACATGAACTTGGAAGAAGCGGAGTTGGTCTAGCGTATCTTGCAGAAGGATTACGTGGTAAATATAAGTGGAAGGAGGTTATGAAACAGGAATAGAGAAATGGGTCTCTTGCCAATTCACTTTCAGCAACTGCAGCTGCTCTTTTTGACAATTTTGACGAGAAATGTTACAATTATTTGGCTTCAACCTTAAAGTCAGGCAACGGTTCAAGTAAAACTCATGTACTACCAACATTATGGCCGTAGGTAATCTGAACTTTGGCATAGTCTGTATTTATTTTAACACGATTCGCTTTTCTTTTCTTTTCTTTTCCTTAAGTCCTCCGCAGTTCCTGCAGTCTATCCTTTCACTATTTATAGTGAACTCCATGCGGTTGACAATCTCCAGCAGTTGGGAATGGATCGATTTTATAGAGAGGAGACAGTAAGGACTTTAGATATACGACATACATGTAATTTAATTATAACATAGGTCATTTATAAATATTTATTAAATGAGACTGTGTATTTAATTAATTCTTAATTTTTGAAGATTTAATATGTAAGGAATTGGCAAATTTAATAGAACAAGGTCATCCAACGACAGAGAATGAAATATGCAACAAAGTCTTGGGTATTAGATCAGATTACGTTGTTGGCATTGGAGTTGGGCCTCGACCACAAAAGAAAACTTTGGTTAGAACGATACTTTGAGACGAACTAGGGGAGTTGAAGAAGGTTAATCAAGAATTACAATCTCAAGTTGATGAATTAAATAAAAAGTTGAACAAATGCAGGATCGACTAATTATCGAAGTCGAATAATAAAGAATTGAATTTGAACAGCAAAAAAAGCTCTAGAAATTTTTATGTTCTATACATAATATTCGTTCAGGTTAAATATATGTACTCATATTGATATTATTATATACTTATGATGTACTTTTGATATTAATTAGCATATTATGACATGTTTGCGAATTGTAATTAAATAATACATTATCTGCAGGTATGAAATTCTTATGATATATGAATAATTATTAAAATTAATGATATACTAAAAAATTGAAAAATTGTTAAATAAATAAAATTTATAAATAATATTGAATAATTATTAAACAAATAAAATTTAAAAATTTTGTATTTTAAAAATAATTATTAAAATTGAAAATTTATTAAATTAAAATGATTTTAAAAAAATAAAAAAAAATAATTATTATTAAAAAATAATACAACTTTATGCAACGTTTTTTAATAAACGTCACATAAAGTCACTTAAAATGACGTTAATTAAAACGTCACGAAATGTACGTGTTTTCCGTAATATTTTATAAGAAATGTCACATAAACTTTTTCCCTACGCTACATTTAGCCATATTATTTATAACGTTTTTTAACATTTTGTGACGTTAATATCAAATATGCTCATATAAATATAGGCTTACAAAATCCATTCTTGATAATCTAAACTGCTACTATTTAACTTAAACAAGTACTCTAACAATCATAATTCTAAATTTATTATCTAATAGTATTAACTACGGACTGCTCGGAGACAAGCTTCCACCTCCATCTCAGGTGGTACAACTTTACCAGAAATATAATGTTACCAAACTTAGGCTTTTTGACCCCAATCACGATTTGATGCTCTAAAGGGCAGGCAGATTCACGTCACCTTAGGAGTGCGAAATGAAGATATACCCAACTTGGCTACAGGTCAAGAAGCAGCTGACTCATGGTTTCAGACCAATGTTCAACCTTATCTTAACGACATTATCTTCTCACGTATCACAGTCGGCTATGAAGTGATTCCTGGGACCTCTGCTGCAAACGTAGCACCTGCAATCCAATCACTTCAAAGCAGCCTTGACGCGCATAATGTGACACGTATAAAGTGAGGACAGTACTGTCGGTGGCTGTATTGGGATCATCTTACCCACCTACAAGTGGTGTGTTCACACCTCAAGTGGGCAGTTCACTGTCTGACGTTGTAAAGTTCTTATCAGCACACAAATCCCCACTTCTGTAAATGCTTACCCTTACTTCGCCTATGCTTCAGCCCCGGACTCTTTATCTTTTTGTTGTTAGACATTTTTGTCCAAAGGGCAATTTTGTTAATGTCTCTTAGATTGGACTAACATTAATTGCAATTTTAGTTTTTAAATAAATTATCGGTTAAGTTACGTCATTTGATCCGGATAAAGATAATAAAGTGGTCCAATAAATGATCTAAATTAATATATCGAAATCCGGATGGAAAATAGATCCCGATCAGTATGGACCGGGTCCATATCGGCCTTGTGATGGCCTGCAGTTGCTCATAAGAACGTTCACGAGCATAAGGTTCCCGACCCGTTAAGGAAGCTCGGAACGCTGAGGAAACTGTAGAAAGGCTTAGCCCGTGAGTCGGTGAACGCTTTCTACTAAAGGACCCGGGAGATTCGGAGATGTTTGGAGCTCGAAATCAGCGTCGGAATCTGAGATGGAACTGAATCCAGGTATTCCGCATTACCTTCGTTTTTTATCCTTTCACGTGATCCTGGGGTACGTAATAAGGTCTCCTCTACGTACTAACAGCATAACCTTCTCCTGATATGTTCTGTTGCCTATGAATCATATCCTTTATTATGTTGAAATGAAGAGATTATTTCATAGTCAATTTTTCTAAACTAAGTTCATTAGAGTTAGCTTAGAACACATTCTTTTTGTTATCTTCTTTTGTCTTGTTTAAACGATGAAGGCAAAAACTAAGAAGGTTTTAGGACCACCTTGAATGGTTGGTGTGTGATTCAATATAGATGATTAAGTCTATAGGATCGAGGAGCCACTTAGGCATATTTATTCTCTCTCCTTATCTTTTATAACCATTGAGCTTACGAGAGCAAGTATTGACATGGTTTTATTGATACCCATCCCTAAAATATTCGCAGGAAACGGTTAGTTTGAAGATATTACTTACACTCATTTTAGTAATTATTAAGAGAAAAAACTATAGGCATGTCGATTTGTTGCGCCAATATCCAACATAAGATTTTGCTCCAACAATTGATTTTTTGCAAGGAGAGGACTTATATGTTCCACTAAGAATTTTGCTAAATAAATTAATAAAATGTATAACTTCCTATTTTTATTAAAATCTATGTTCAAATCACCTTAGATATGCCTCCCTTAATTATCCATCAAATAAAGGAACAAAAGATATTCTTGAACCATGAATTCCTTTGAAAAGTTTGTTAAGGCTCATCGTAAGCCTGAAGTTAAATTATACCAAGGTCATTTATAGGTTTTTAACAGGCCCAAGAAAAAAAGTAAAAAGTGCCTCCCCTAATGAATCGATAAAATGTAAATAAGTATTGTGTAAAGGAACATAAGATTCAATTCTCTTACAAGCCTTTTTTTAAACTAAAATATCTTTTATTTTATCGTCAAGATTATCCTCACTACTGATATCATAAATATTTTTAAATTAGATGCATTTGGTACATAATCGTACTCACTTAAATTACGAACATCTTCATGAATATAACTCTTATAACTTAAATTTCATTAGGTTGTTCAAAACTACATTTAACTAATTCCTCAAAATTCTCATTAGAGGAGTCCACTCTTTTAAAAAATTTATCAATAGCTCCTTTTTTGGGATTTTGTTAATTATTCTACTTATTTCTTTTATTCATTTTTCACCTTCAGACTAATACTTTTTGGGCAATATCATATGAAAAAATTAGAAAAACTTATCTTTTTGGGTTTGGGTTGTTGTTGGCTAATAGAAAAACTTATCTTTTTAAGGATTTGTGGGTTAAAATAAAAGTCTCATCTTATACCTAAAACTATTATAATAGACACTTATTTCATCGAGTCTAAAGAAAAATTGTTTTTAGAAGGAAACATGTACTTAATCTTTATGTAAGAAGATACGGAAAATTTCCATATCATACCTAACATTTTCTACGGAGTTTATGTTTCGAGGTCCCCTATCGACTTAAGATGATATATGAGATATCGGCCAATACACTAGACTAAAATGTAACTTTTAATAGTTTGACTTGAAAAAACATAAATGCTAAAGCACCGGTCAGTGTGGTCACCACCTCTCCTTCTACTTTGTCTTCTTTCTCTCCTATCCTATCTTCTAGCTTTTACTCTCTACTGCCCCTCTCCACTCCCAGCTCCTAACTTCTAACTTCACCATGTCTCTTCTATCTTCCCTTCGCTCTCTGCATGCCTGATTTGTCATCCCTACTCGCCACTGCTTTTGTTGTACAAGTTTAACAAGTCATCAACTCTCCAAAACTTCAAGTTATTTGAAATTTGACTCAATGAATCTTAGCATAAGCAGTCTACAAAACTTAGTATTATAGATGTTGGAAATCAATCCTCACCAAATCACGGGTGTAGCATAAAAGTTTTTTTCATGATTTTTGATTGAATCCCATAATTGATTACATTGAATAATTAAATCGAATTATAAAATAAAAAATCGTATCTGATTTGATTTTCTTGTTTAAATCCTTTTGAAAGTTTTTCAATTTGTCAATCATGAATTGTTCACATTTTTAGCCTCTAGCAATATTCACAGAGTAATTTCTTAACTATTAAGAAGAAAAAATAAGAGTATTAGATCCCTTATGCTAATTCCCTATTTATAGGAAAAATATAAGGGTTTTTTTAATTTTTATTAAAATTAAATACCTCAATTATAATTAAAGTCAAACCTTAATTATAATTAATTTAATTTTAATAAAATCAAATATCTCATATTTGATCCTTAAGTTTCTCAAACTTTATAATTAAATCAATTTCTATTAAACTAAATACATCAATTATAATTAAAGTATAACTTTAATTATAAGTAATTTAATTTTAATAAATCAAACATCTTATATTTGATCCCCAAAGTTTCTCAAATTTTATAATTAAGTCCAATTTATTGAAATTAAAATTTCTCTTTTAAATTGCTCTATATGTGTTACTTCTTAGATTCCTAATATATTGGTAATGATTATAGATTTTAATTATAATTCATAATTAGAATTAGATAAATTAAAACTGTTTTTAATTTATCTTTAATTCTCCAATTAAACAATTTATAATCATAGACCAAGATTGATGTTTAGCAACTTATCATGATCACCTAAATATCAAGACTGTCAAAGTGGTTTGATTTAACTTGTCCATGCATAGTTATAATGTATAATTTAATCTTTTCGTTAACCCATGTTCCAGTTGGACAAAGTATTGATATAGAGTTTACTCTTTTGTATCTATTTATGTTTATTCTTGCTAATTAGTAATTGATTGATAATTGATATTTAAAACATCATTTTAAATATCAATTCACTTTGGCTAGAGAATTTTATAAATCACTACTAATTAAGAATAGAAGAACATTCTCTTTAATTACTTTAGAATGACGAATCCTTTATTAACTTAGTCAACCATCTCTATATAGTTCACACTACATCCAAGTACTACTAACAACTCACAAGTATCATCAAAACTTAGTAATTTTTATATGAGATAGCTTAGTAATCTCAAGTCTAAGGATCAATTATACAACCATCATTATGAGAAAATCTACAAACACTAAGTAATATTTCATTTGGAATCCTCGTAGTTGGATTAATTCAATGAACTTATTCTCTAGTAAGCACCTATAAATTAGTTTAAGTATCTTTATACTTTAATTTATAAGATCAAATTCTTTATTCATAAGAAAGAAACATAATATGTAATAGTTTAGAAACATAATATGTAATAATTTTACCGTTTAATAAGTATCCTATCTTGATGAAACTATAACTAGGAACATTTAGGAATAACACATAAATTTAAATTAAATTTAATAGTTATGATCTCATCACAATTTCAATTACAGGGTAATTATTCTAGGGATTTCACCTTAGTATTAAAACATCAAATGTAATTAACTTAATACATAAAGATAAAGAATGTCTTTTATTAATTAAATAATAATGTCGTACACCAAATTACTAGTATTAGTTGCAAGGGCATAAACTAACAATCTTCCACTTGCACTAAAGACAATCGCCTATGTATATAATACTATATCCATCCATATGTCGATCATGTCTCTTATGATACAATGACTTAGTGAAAGGAACTGCAAGATTATCTTCAGTGGGAACTCGCTTCAATGTTTTGTCTTTTTGTTTCATTATCTTCATTATCAAGTGAAACTTCCTAATACATGTTTGGACCATTGATGAGACCTTGGTTCCTTTTTATGTTCAATAACACCATTATTATAATAACACAATATTATAAGCTCAACGATGCTAGGAATAACTATAATTTTAGTGATGAACTTCTTAATCTAATTCACTTCCTTTGTCACCTTTGACACTAAAATGTACTATACCTTGTTCATTAAATATGCAATTATTAGTTGTTTAGAACTCATCCAACTTATCACACCACCATTTAGAGTAAAGATGTACCCTGACTATAATCTAATATCATCGAGATCTAATTGGAAACTAGCATCTAAGTACCCTTCAACTTGTAGTTCAACTCCTTTATAAACTAGGAAAATATCTTTAGTTCTTTTTAAGTACTTTAGGATGTTTTTCATAGCTGTATAGTGACACTCATCTAGATTAGCTTGTACTCAAAGAATAAGAGACATATGGTGTAGGACCCCCTTACCTAAGGATACGCACCGGGGTGTCCGGAGGTCGTTCCGACAACTGCCCTAAGATAAGGACACGCTATGTTCGATTGCTACACTCACTGTACATGGCATGGTATTATAATTACTTGTAAAGCATCATAAGAAATCCACTATATTTAAAAACCAACCCTTTTTTTGTTTCATTCCTTTCCTAAACACCGAATGTCTACATTGTGTCTTTTAATAAATTCTATATGTACATTCACAAAATCTAATACACGAGTACTACATAAAAGAGGAAAATACATCAAATCTATCTAAGTCACCCAAAAATCCCAACTAACAAACCTTTGAGTCATGACTTCTCTTGCCAAAACACAAAACCACACGACAGTAGAGCCCTTCAGTAGCTAGAGTCTTCTCTTAGTCCTGAAAAGACAACGTTGCTATTTTGATGAGTTTTGCAAACTCAATGAGTGAATCATCATTGATGAATTCACCGGATCTTATACACATATCTCATATTACATAAATTACTCATTTTAAGTATACATTTATTGTCCAGATACTCACATAAGATGGCAGGTCACATAGTCATTCAATATCTCCTTGCAAACCACTTATGATCTTCTGTCTTATAATACTATATGCATGAGACTTGTGTTCATTCTTATTGTTGTAACTAAGAGCCAATCACTTACAAAAATACTGGCCCATAGGGCTCAGTCAGAACAAAGTTCATAGAGCATAGCTCTTCGTGCAGAATCAGACTTCATGGAGCAAAGCTCTACGTGGAAGCTCTTCAAATTGGCTATCCAAGTCACAACACCTTTATCTTAGCATACATTTTATGAAATGCATCACATATTGATCATGTCATATCACATATGATGATAAATCAGAAACTTACACTCATCGGACCTAATTCTGACATTCAACTTTCGTTGAGAAATCACGTAACATATAGAATTTCATAACAGATCAAAGCACTTCCAATACATGCCCAACTATTATACTCCTCGGACTTCAAGTCCGGAACTCAAAATCAGATCACAAACATTTCAATAATATGGAAGTTTAAACAAATCAAATCCATTCAGAACAAATTAATCCTAGGAAAACATCTAGGTTGACTCACAAATTGCTGCTGAAGTTAATTCCTGTAAGATCCAGCAACGTCTGGAGGTTGACGTTCCATTTTCCCCTCTATAACAAATAATATACACATATATCACAATCTGCACAATTATAGGCGTTTAATAATGCACATGAATGCAACGAAACGTGTACAATGCATGTTCATGACAATCTCGGGTATCAAACCATCAATTTTATCACAAGATCATTCTCATTTTAAAACTCATCTTTGATTTTCCAAGTCACCCTTTTCGGGTCTACTATTCATATTAAATCAGAAATTGAAGTTGAAGTAATTGGGTCATACTTTCTTCTAGAAAAGTATTAATTTATGTCTTATAAATCCATTGGCACTAAAATCACTCAACTTGGTGCACTAATTAGGAAGATATACCTCAAATAGTTTTGGACTGCTCTTGTCCAAAACAATATACTATACACAACTCCCCTTAGAATTTTAAGCATTTTAGAAACTGAATTAGATTCCAAGTTCTTCATACCGTTTGTACATCCATGTCTCTATTTTACCAAAAAATCCAGAATCATCTCATTTGAAGCTTTACAGATCAAGATATCTTCAAAATACTGAAGTATGTTCAGTAGAATAACATCAGTTCATACTATTTAAAAATACACTCACTGTACCCGTTCCACTTTTTTCACTCAATCTTTCTCAATTTGATTCAGAGGGCTGTGATTTTTGGTAGAGAGTTAGAGCAATGTCTTACGAGTCCAATGGTTTAAGAATCAAGTCATTTTGATGTCTAGAGAGGGAGTTATGACCAAAAGAATCCAACATGCTCATGTCTTTACTCATATTGTACATATTTTGGCGTAAATGCCATAACTTTTTCTACAGATGTCGGATTGTCTTTGTTTTTAGTCAGTGTTAAAGAAGACTTCTAAGACTACAACTTTTATGAAGACCACAAAGTGAGATTCTGCCTCTAAAAGGATAATAAATAGGACAGAAGATGACGATACAAACTAAGACGATGTAGAAAAGGGCAAACTAAGACGGTCAAACTAAGATGCAAAAAGTCAAACTAAGACGAAGTAAACTGAGACAGTCAAACTAAGATGCAAAAAGTCAAACTAATATGAAGCAAACTGAGATGTTCAAACTAAGATGCAAAAAGTCAAACTAAGATGAAGTAAACTGAGACGGTCAGACTAAGACGCAAAAAATCAAACTACGACGAAGTAAATTGAGACGGTCAAACTAAGATGCAAAAACTGAAACTAAGACGAAACAAACTGAGACTGTAGAACTAAGACGAAGCAAACTGAGATGGTCAAACTAAGGAGCAAAAAGTCAAACTAAGATGAAGTAAACTTTATAACTTGTAATGCTCGTATCTTTTACCTCCGATATCCAAAATTTACAAACTTTATATCGTTGGAAAGCTTGAAAGATCATCTACAACTTCCAAGAAGACAATTTTGCCAAAATCAATCTAGAATCCCCCTGACTTCAAAACACGAATTTTCCATACATCTCCCAATGTACTGGACCCAATTCTCACTTCATGACAAATTTTGAGACTTTTAGCGATAGAATTGA
Source organism: Erythroxylum cataractarum (assembly GCA_024703695.1). NCBI lineage: Eukaryota > Viridiplantae > Streptophyta > Magnoliopsida > Malpighiales > Erythroxylaceae > Erythroxylum > Erythroxylum cataractarum. The sequence goes on along the minus strand of JANJEY010000235.1, from coordinate 24,281,640 downwards.
AATTCGATGTATTCATACAAAATGTAGCCATATATCTCTAAGTTAATCCAAATTAAGAATCATCTCGATTGGAGAACTAGAGAAAACATTGTGGCTAAAAGACTGAAGCATATTCAATGAATATTTTCTAGATTTTCAAACTTTTAATATTTTACATCACCAAAACACCAAATTTTTTTTTCAAAAATTAATTTAATACTGTAACTGAATTTATTTCCTCCCAACCACCCAGTATTTATGATTATCCTCTTAAATGTCACTTTCCATGCAGATGACAGTAACTTCTCAACTTTCTTTCATAAATCACCAACTCTAAAGTATTTATTCACTACTTACTTATCTAAAACTCCAAAATCTTCAAGCCCTAAACCCTATGCGATTTATGTATTTCACTGTGTACAATAACCAGCTTCTGGTTTTTCTTAAGGTAGAAGACACAAATAGCAAGGTGGGTTTAGGGTAGGGAAGGAAAAGCAAAGAAATTTCTTAGAAGGGGTTAGATGGAAAACTCTGTGTACGGGAAGAACATTTGAAGAAGATGACAATGAAGAATGAACCTAGACATATAGCTTAACCTTTTAACTCTCAAAAACAGTAACCTACATCTAGCAAAAGTACACAGCCTTAGAGACATTTGTCACTTCCCTCACATCAAGCTCTGACTTAGTTTCTTTTGAGACTAACTCCCTTAATTTTCATCTTTACAATTCATCTATCTCCAAATCTTCTTTTGATTTCTTTTTTTTTCTATTTTCCATAATTTTCCAAAAATTTATGCCTAAATTCACCAAAATTCACAAATACAATATTCTTACTAACCAATTGTGTTGGAACCCCTCCCCGGAGGGTCGCGTGCTCGACGTCCTACGTGACATCTGGGCGCGTATCTCATGAGGGAGGGATTCCTCACCACGCAAGAAAACTCAAATTGCAACTTAATTTATCGTCATCCGAACAAAACTTGATGATTTTACCCTAATTTACCTCCAATAAAAAATAATCTGCTTAGGGCCCATAACTAAATTCGTAGCTAAAATGAAATTCCATATCTCTCGGATACATAGAATCAGAAAT
>JANJEY010000235.1:24181400-24220772 GCA_024703695.1 Erythroxylum cataractarum | reverse complement strand
AAACAATTGAGTAGCCTATTATCTCAATCATTAAAATATTACCCACCTTAATCCTTTAGCCTTGCAATTAGTCAATTGACCTTGCTTCTAGCTCTAATAACCTCTCTTCACCTTCATTAAGCAATAATAACCCAAATTAACATGATGATAACCCAAATTAACATTTCTAGGAGAGGAAAGTATGGAGAAAAGCCTATCTAACTTTGCCCATACCTAACTTAAGCTAGTTTCACTAAAACCTATCCATAATTCCAAAGAATTTCACATTTTTCTTACCTTATAGGGAGACCCACGAAAATTTTCTTCTTGCCTTCTAAAGGAAACTAAAACCTTCCACTTCCTTTTGCTTTACTTCTCTTTTCTAGCTAGAAGATCATAAAGTCCTACCTCTTCTTCTTCTTCTTCTTCTTCTTCTTCTTCTTCTTCTTCTTTCCCACGAAGACTCCCCTTTCTTTTGCTCCTTCTAGAATTTTCGTGACTCCCTTTCATTAGCCTTAACTCTTGTCTTTTATATTTAAAACCTAAGCTCCCAATCAATCAAAACTACGTAGTTTTGGCCATCCCTTCATAAAACTTAACAATTTCCTATTGCTTCCTCATCACCCACGCAACTCATCACTTTCTTCAATTATTTTTCATTTTTAATGACTACTTAAAGACTAAAGAGCCCTTCCTTATTAGCCTTTAACCTTAACAACATATGCAAGCTTCCTAAATTGCCCTCAAGCCATCTTATTCCTTTCAATTTCTAACAACTAATTCAACTCTAATTTAAACTTAATCCATCATTTAATTTCCATTTCTTAAGAGCTAAAACCTCAAAATAATTTGGACAATACCTCAAAATAATTTAGACATGCTTAAATAAATAAATAAAAATAAATAAAAAAATTTCAGGGGCCAACAGCTTCACCCTATCAACTTTGACCACGAAACTCTTTAGGATTTCCCATACATGCTTGGCTCTTGTCACATTGGCTATCTTCTTAAACATGTCACCATCTAGCCCTTGATGAATAATTGAGAGTGCACTTTAATTTCTCTTCTTTACTCGCTACCAAGCTTTTACTTTAGCCATTGTTACAATATCATCATTTGCGGGATCTTCATATCCCTTCTCCACAATGTCCTATGAGCCATGAGACCCAATTATGGACTTCATGCATAGTGTCTATCGATTTATAGTTTGTTTTGGTTAATTGTAGGTATTGGAAAGTGATATTAGTTTTGATTGTCATTTTAACAAAGCTTTGAAACCATTATGTTGGAAGTTACACGTAGTTAAAAATATAGATTCTTAAAATAAATGAGGAAGAAGAAAAGAAAAGGTTAATTGGAAAAAAAATTTCTATATTTTAACTTCTTATCTCCTCTTATGAAAACTAATTACAAGTTTTTTTTATAAATTTAAACATATGCTATTAATAAAAAAGTATGTACATAATATAATTTTAAACAAACATGTGTTATATCTAAGAAGTCTTTAATAAAATAACTATATAACTTTCTTGAGAAAATTCCTGTTAACCTTAAAACTTGCACTATTTAAAACTAGAGTTAAATAAGTTTTAAATTCGTATTTAGTTTACCAACAAAAATATCCATTTTCTTCCCAAAACATCCCTCACATTCACCGCTATATGTTTAATTTGCTAAAAAATTCTCTGTACAGGGACGGAGCCACTTGGGGCCTAGTAGTGCACTGAGCCCCTCAAAATTTTAAAAAATGAGATATATATATATATATATAAGGATAGAGTTATTTAAGGTTTAATAGTGCACTGAGCTTCTCTAAATTTTAAAAAATTACATATTTGAACTCTTCTATTTTAAATTCTTGGCTCCGTCACTGTCTCTCTCTCACACACATGAAAGTTCCCCGACAGGCCCTTCTTCGTCTGTTCACTAGTCCACCTTCTTCTTCTTCGCTGCCATGCCTACCTGATTCTGTTTGGCCATAAGCCGTGTAGCGAGGCTAAGTAACATGGAGATAAGTGAGCTTCTGGCGGAAGTTGAGCTGCAGTATATTTTCCTTAAAACAGTTTTTGCTGTAGATAAAAGTGCTTTTGAATCCTCCAAAAGCTGAACCAAACGGGGGCTAAGTCTCGCTGTTGACTGCTAGGCCTAAGTTGAGTGGATCAGAGTCTGTGCCATCAAGATGACCAATTGCCGGTGACATTCTGACGGCAGCTCGATCCGCACCCATGGCTGCGACTACTGCTTCAACAACCTGCAACAAGAATCAACAACGGTCACCGATTGATCCGCCATACTGTTCTGTTCTCTCATTGATCCCATCCTTAAAAATTTGATCAATAAGGTAACCTTGAGCCCCGTGAGTCTCAACGCCATCAAAACATGCACATCGAGAACTTGTGTTTTCATTATAGAAACATTGGTAAAGGTAATTAAGCTCGAGAAGTTCCTTTCTTTCAGGTTGGGAAAAAACAGTGCATTAATGCATGCCAAATCCTAAATATAAGCAAACTGCGAGTTTGTTGAACATTAACGGCTTCCGAAGCCAATTATCTTTGACAATAGGGCACTTTCTGGTTTACTGAGATCTCCTATATGACGTTACATATCAACTCATCAACCACCATGTTGTTTTCTCAGCAAGACAAGCCGTAGATCATAGTTGATTGTTTTGACGAACGAAGGCACAACTCAAGCACAAAGATCTTTTCTCGTCTGAATGTGGGCCAGAGATAATCATGAGCAGGGAGGCTTTTCCAGCTAGCTATCTAACAACTCGCTACCGAAAAGACACAATGATACTCATCCCATGTGTTGCCAAGCAAAAAGTGAATCACGAACCAAGTCTCATCATGATTTCAGCAAAGTTCAGACAGTACATATATGGTTACCACAAATGTATATCAGAGCATCCCATTTTTGCAATTTCTGATGACTGATGAGGATAGCATCAGCCAAATTCACACTAATAGTACTGGTCAAGGCTTTGGGTATGAGTTACGAGGATAGCATCAGAATTCTCCACCTGATTGAGATGGCCTGGTTTCGATGATTAATTAATGAACTCACAACATAAATCAATGTAATAGCACATATCTAAGTTCCCACAATACACCAACACAAGATCAGCACGAGTATTGATATAAAAGACTGGAATGGTTGGCATAAATCTGTCATCAAGTAGATGCAAGAACGTACACTCCTGAGACGCACGCCCCACAACAATTGACAGAGAATGATGGCATGAAGTGCGTCTACCCGTTTCTTCTATGCCTCCACTTGTTGTTCTGAGCATATACCATCTGGTACATACATGGGGGCATTGAATCTCAGACACTCCATCACTAAATCCCCTTCATGTCAGAAATCTACATGGAAGACTAAGTAGTAGTGACATCATTTTTCATGTTCTGTTCATAATCAACTTGGAAATCCCAGCTGGAAAACGAAGTCAAAATTTATGTAAATGTTTCTTACTTCTGTAATAAACACGCGACCTCGTTAGTCAACTAATCATGAGTCACCAACCGCATTACTTACTAGTCATCACCAGAATTAATCAACTAAATAAGGTAGAAAACACTCCTTTAACTTCGTTTTAAAAAAAGACCAAAATTACGATGCCTTTCAATTTAAGGTTTTGCTAAAGTAATGAGCAATTCATTTCTTTTCCGGATGATGTTTATATGGACGGTTACGTGCCCAATCATCCGCCACTTTAACCTTAATTTCCTCGACAGCAACACTTTTGACCCGCAATATCATACGTAGTCTAAATTCCCGTACTCTTTCAGCAAGTCAATACATTAATATAATCTTCTAAAGTCAGAACTTCAGACATCAAAAGAGACCATTTCCATGCTGACTTTAATGTAGAGCCAAGCCAATCTGTTCAGACCCATGAAACTAGCCAATCAGACTACGATAAAAGCAGCCTATGCTAATGACTAGGGGGACACGACTAGGTAGTATGTAGTTTTCCGTAGTATCCATCCAATTTTTTATTATAATAGCAGGATGACCGAGTGTAGTACTCGACCCTGGCCACCGTAGGAATCCCAAGTAAGCGGCCTGCATCTCGCCACCGGAGCAAGTACCACCTTGTTACCACCACCACAACCAAAAAGTCTAGTAAGAGGACAATTCAGTAAAAAATCTAAATAACGTGTTTAGATAGTCATTACACCGAGTCACGACATAAGTCTGAGAAAGCCTCTTAACTGATATCTCACAGAGAGAATCATATTTGCTGTAAGCTTCAAGCAGAGAAATAACAATTTGATAACAAAAACTAACGTGTGAGGGGGTTGAACTTTCCCATCTTATGAGGAGAGAAGAGGGTGGTGGTCACTTTCGTTTCAGTTTCAACCATTTTTTATTATCAGAACTTACACATGTGCCAATATTCGTAATCTAAACCCCAATCTTAAGATCATATCATGCAATATTCTGTTGCTCGTTATACTACTTGGTTAGGCTTTTCTAGAGTGGCAACACGTGCCTATATGCTGCCATGTGAATGCAATTGCACCATGATCGATCTGATACAGAAGGTTAGTTTAATTTATTTATTGTCGACATGTAAAGTCTGACATAATTAGAAAAACATTTCTTTTTGTCTTTTTATTTGTCCTTATCTAGGTGTCTACCCAACTCCAACCATATGATAAGAATGGCCTGTCAAGTACCGAAGATCCAAGTAACTCACTCGTAGCGAGCATAGCAGAAGGATTGCCGTTATAGTTATACACCAACAAAGCCTAGTTATTTGTATGGAACAATGATGTAGGGCTTCAGACATCACATTGAGTGGTCCCTGTCGCAGATAAAGGAAAGCACTACCTTGTCACTTTCATCATTCCAGATGAAGATGATATTTCCTTTTTCCACTCTCGGAACAGTCTGATGCAAGGTATGAATGAAAACCTACTTGTGTGTATCGTGGCATCCTTTGACTAAGGCTTCTCTATTTTAGTGAAGAATCTCACTGGATAAACAAATGTAAGAGTGGACAACTTGGAAAAGGACGACCGCAGAAGTATTCTTCTCATTCTGATCCCTTCCAAGTCAGGCCGTCACCTGAGAAGGGAAAATAATATAATTAATTAACAGGGGTCGATTCGTTTTTGGATGGTTCATTGACTTGACTCGTTGTCTGTTATTGAATCTTGGGGCTTTTAAAACCAAATCACCAAGTAAATGCTCATGGCCTGTTCCCATGCGTCCTTTTAAGAAACTCTAACGCTCTACCTAACTCAAGGTAAGCTCCCCGTTCATCCTCTGGGATATATATTTTTAATCTTGAAGATGAGTTCACGCAGTCACTTAAGGGTCTCGTATAATTTGATATGTGAAGATAGGAGGTTCGATAATTATATAATTAATGTAAGATATGAGGGTTCAAGTGACGAGGGTAAGGCTCGAAACTTATAAAATACTCCTTCTTATTTAAAATAAATATCGTTTTAAAGAGATTCATACTTATTAAGAAAGTTAGTAAAATATTTAATATATACTTATTAATTATATGTTAAAATATTGTTTTGAAAATGTAATCTGTATAATTAAAATGTGAGAAAATTTAAAGTATAATTTTATAAAATAAAATTATAAATATACATAAAAAAAATCGTGAACAATATTTATTTTAAATAATTAAAATCTCTCTTTTCGTACAAAATTATTTTACTTTTTAAGACGACAGAATGAAAACAGGATTTTAACGAACGCCATAATTTGCTGCAAACCGGAACAGTCGAAGACTAAAAAGCTTCTTGATGGGGTTGGGTTTGAGTTTGACAAAAGGGGTCGAGAAATGAATAATTGTAAATAGCAATGAATGAAAGCCTAAAGCCACAACTTTCGCCGCTTGGGTGCCATGAATCATAGCGCGTACACATGCAATCTAATAACCAATGGAAGGAACTTGCCGCCTCCGCCTGCAACCAAAAGACCTTCACCTTCCTCAATATTATTCCCAAAAATTAGCCTACGGCATAAAACGTAACAGTGTTTGACAATAATTCATCCTTATTTCATTCCTCTCCATCTCTGTTTCTGACTCTGTATTGGGAAATTGATTAAAGTGTAAGCTTGAGGTGGGGTGTAAGTAAACCCAAATGGGATTTTAAAGATGAACAGAAACAAACACCCACCAACCCAACAACATAAACATAAACAACAGATGTGTGTCTCGCAAAATTTCTAAAATCCACGGATACAAGAACAAAAGCCTTTCACTTTCCTTTCGTTTTGTTCTGTTTTCTCACCTCTTTGTATCCGTCGTGCCTTCATCTCTCTTCTTACGACAATCTGATTAACCCTCCATTAATTTAATTTATAACCCATTTATTCTATTTTGCTCTCTCTCTCTCTCTCTCCTTTTTTATGTGCAAAGAAGATAGACTCGAGCTTTCTTTGTTATGGCCGCCTGAAACACATTACCCTTCTGTGCCTCTCTCTTTCTCGCTGTTTTTTCTTCGTTTATAGCTTCCTGAAGGTGTGTTACTTTTTCCCTTTTCAATTCCCTGCTATTATCGTTTCATTTCCCATATAATTTACTTTTCTTTGATTTGTTTTCTCTTCGTTTTTGGTCTGTGCTAGGCTAGAATCATTCTTTTCTCCTTTTTTCGTTAAATATTTTTTGAAAAAAACTGATCTGTACCTGGTCGTGTTTCCTATGGATTCTCTTACTCAATTAACTGATTATTAATTATCTGGGTGTCTGAAATCGACGTTCGTTGCAGGATATAAACGTGCTTTTTTGTGTCTGCAGATAGTTATCTTTTAACTTCAATTTCCTTATGGAGCTTTTTCGTAACTGATGGAAGGGAAGTGACTGAATCACAGTTATTTGCCCAGATAGAATGGTGCATGTATTCTGCTGGAAAAAAAAGTTGCATCTTTAGGATAGAAATTGAATTGAGTTTTTGATTTTTAAGGTTTTGTTTGCACGCTTATTTTTGGGATTTACAGGAAAAAAAACATACTTTTTGATAGATTATGCCTCTAGTCGCTAAGGTTTCCACAGTATCTTTTAATAATTTATATGTTGGTGAAAAAGTTTCAGCTCCCGAGTGTTTTATCTTTCTCCAGTTGGGATGTTAGATTTTATAGAAGCTTAAGAATTTGGCATGTAAATCTCTATCTTATGTATTTGCATGATTCGGCTGTAGTGGTGCTGTATGAGGATGGCCGGTAGTGAAGAGACCAGTAGCCCTAGTTGGAGTGCTCAATTTTTGATGCAGACTACAGAAGATGTTGCAAGAGCTGTTGCTGCAGCAGCAGCTGCTGCAACCGCTCCTCGATCTCCACGGCCCTCTGTAGTGTTCTCGTCCAAAGATGATCAGGGTGATAGCCACTTCCTGAAACTGCAGCGCCAACTTACAAGGGTTCTAAAAGGTTTTTCATCTCCCCCTCCTGAAGTGAAAAGTGAAGCTTATAATCCAGAAGTTCTCACTAGCCAAAAGCGTCAGTGGGCAAGCTTTCAATTACAGTACTTGGTAGGTGAAGTGAATTAGTTTGATGCTCAAGCTAGTTTTCTGTGTAGGAATGACTCGTAACAAGATTCTGTTGTGAAGCCTTTTTGTTTCAGACACCTCCTCGACGTGGCTCATTTCCATTATTTATTTAATGCAGCTGCTGCCAGCTAAATTTAAATTCTTTAGTTACTGATAGTTGCTTACCTCCTTTTAAATTGTCTTTTGGGGTGCTCAAAGTTGTATTACTGATATAAGTTTACCTTTTCCTGTTATGTATTTTTTAAAATACTTTCTGTGTAATGGAAAAGGCTGCAGCTTCAGCTTCTATTGTTTTCATAACATCTCTATTATTTAAGTTTTCAGGATCATAAGTCTCTAAGGGAACCATCAAAGCTTTTTGAAAGCATGGTAGTTGTAGGTCTTCATCCTAATTGTGACCTTCAGGCTCTTCAAAGGCAATATGTAGGTAGAAAGTCTGAAGTATCTGGGAGGTTGCAAAGTGCACTTGGCTGTCAGAATCAATCTCGCATAGAGCCCATTCTTGAGCCTCAGGTGCCTCTTAGTGCCAAAATATGTTCAACGTGTACTTCTGTCTATGTCACTGAAATTTCAAGCATTTCCTGATTCTTAGTTTTTTACTTTCAGGTCTTATTTGTTTACCCTCCAGAAAAAGAGCTACCACTCAAATATAAGGATCTTTTGTCTTTTTGCTTCCCTGGAGGCCTAGAGGTTGGTTTCCACCGATTGGTTTTCACATGTCCTTTGCATTTGTGCACGTTACTTTGATTTACTTATTCTCTCTTGAGTTTGAAACATGGTTATTCTGATTCTTTCTAGGTTCGTGCTGTTGAGAGAACCCCTTCAATGAGTGAGTTGAATGAAATTCTTCTAGGCCAGGTACATATATGACATTTTCATGCGAATTCTTGATTTTATTTTATTTGATGGAGATGGCATTGCACCTATTGTTAACATTTTCATTGATCTTTTAACTTGGAATTTCCTCTCCTATTGCATGGCTTAATGACTGAAATTAAAGCTTATATGTATGCACAACTGTAGCTTTTCAATTAAAGTGGTTGGTTGGGTGATTTCTTCTTCACCAATTAGCCCTTGGATTATAAATCATCATATTTGTTATTAACTTCTTTCTTTAGCTTGCACCACCAGGCAAAATGATTAAAAAATGGCCGTGATCTGGAATCTTAGGAGTACATTATTTATTGAATCTTGCTAATGATTCAAATTTTTTAATGTCAGATTCTCACAATTATTTCTCATCTAATTAATAATTGTGTGCTTATTTTGCAGGAGCACCTTAAACAAAGTGATCTGTCATTTGTATTCCGGCTACAGGTAACCTTAATATATGATTCTTCTTTTTTTTTCTTTTTTATTCCATTTGGTTGAGTACGATATCTGGCGAAAAAGTTTGTGTGACCAAATAAACATTTTACTGGTTCATGGACTGAGGATGCTGTATATACAAAATGCATTGCAATTTATATTCTGTTTTTTCATAGGGACAAAGATTAGATTTGATACCTATCCTATAATCATCTTCTTTTTTTTTTTGGATGTCCTGTTTTGGTATTGATACTAAATTGTCCCATCTTCCAACAGGTCTTAGGGTAATTGGGAGAGTTTGATTCTTTAGGTGCCACAATTATATGTGTTATTTATTTTGAATTTGATAGAAAATTATGTCTTCTTGATATATGATATACTTTAGGGAGACTGTGTATTATTCAGGAGTTGACTGATTTCCCATTCGTTAAATTTGCTTTTAAACCTTTTATTTTTGTCACAGGTTGCTGATAATTCAACACTGTATGGATGCTGTGTGTTGGTTGAAGAAATTGTTACAAAACCTTCTGGATTGCTCTCCATGATCTCAAATAAACAGTCTACCTTCCCAGCTTTGAGCCGTCATATACTAACTACTCGGAGATGTTACTGCATTCTGTCAAGGCTTCCATTCTTTGAATTGCATTTTGCTGTTTTGAATAGGTGTGTCTGCAATTTAAATTCTGGTTTGTGAAATTCTAAGTTCACTCTGGTCAACTATTGATTAGAGTTCATGTTTATCAAGTAAGCTCCTTTCGGTGGATATCTTATGTATTAATATGGATGATAATGCACAGTAACATCTAAATATTAATCCTGATTATGTTATGGACTTGTGTTGTAGTATCTTCACGGAGGAAAGGCTGGAACGGTTGACAAAAGATAGTGGTTTTCTGGACCTAGAACCCTTAGAGGGCATCAAGGAAGAAAAATCAAATGACAACTTGGATTCTGATTCATTGAACTACAAAGGTGCAGAGGAGATTATGGATGGATCAGTTGAAATTTCGGAATCACACTTGAGAAATTCTATTGTGGGAGTTGGTATTAACAATGGAAATCAGCTGGACCATCAACATGTTCAGGGGCATATTCATTTATTGAACAAAAGCATCAACAATAACATTGTTGTTCAAGTTGATTCTGAGACTGAAATCCTCTCATCTAAAGGAGAATCTGGTGGTGTAAACTCTGAAGATTATAACATTGATGCTGACGATTTTTCATCTAATAAACAAACTGGAGATAAACGTTTACCAATTGCTGTTCTTCCTCTCCTGCGATACTTTCAATATGAAAGTTCTGAATCTTCCTGCAGGTATGATATATGTTAAGCAGATGGGGATTCTTATAGTGGACTTTGTATTTTTCTGTCTTTGGTAAGTGTATATCACATGTGCTTGAAGCCTATTGTTTGGAAAGATGGTTGGTGAGTTTTTGTTTTGTACAAACATGACAATAAAGCTGATATGGCTTGAGCTGCTGAAAGCTGCCAATTCCAGTAGTCTCTTGGTTGAAATTTGATATAATTTTTGTATATTGTTTTGGAGGTTGTTGATTAGTTGGTAAGAGTTAATATCTTGAGCGTATAAGCTATTCTTTAAAGAATGTTAGTTGGCATTAATTTGGTCTGTACTTGTGAAACATTTGAGCATGTTGGGATACATGAGTTACATATGTGATTCTCATCATCTGGGTGGAAGCAATGTTTTGTTATTAAGCGGGTCTAAAATGCTCTTTATGCAGCTTCCAAGGTTCTCCTAGTGAAGATAGGAACTTCAGGAGTGATGTTGATGATACAGAAACAGAGGAGGCATCCTTTTCTGGCCAGGAAGATTCAAATGATAACATTGATATTCTTGAATGGGCCAAGGTCTGAATCTTTTTTTATATGCAAGTGTGTAGATGTTTCTAGGCAGTCACTATTGTTAATTGACTACCTTCTCAGGTTTTAAATTTTCTTTCTTCTTTACTTTTTTCTCTAGGCAAACAATCACGGATCACTGCAGCTTTTGTGCGAGTATTTCCGATTACATTGCCCTGCCAGGGGTTCGACTCTTAGATTCCACCCTCTGGAGCACCTTCATCCCTTGGAATATCATAGACCTGATGAGACAGTTCTACATATTGCTGGCTCAACAATTGATCTGAGATCATGCAGTACCAGCCTGGAATTTGCAGAGGTAAGGATACTTTGCTCTTGGGAGTTAGATACTTTCTCTTTGTGATCATGTGTTGGGACTTTATTTGTAATGGGACACATTTTTAATGCAATAAGCAGCATGCTTTTTTGTATGTGGAACTTTTTGACTTTCTTCTCTCATGTAATGCCTTCTGTTTGCGTTGTTTATCAGGCACACAGCGCTTTGATGGCGGAGGAGGAAGCCGTTGCATTGTCAACATGGGCTGTTGCATGCATATGCGGATCCTTGCGACTTGAGAATGTATGATGTTCTTGAAACTTTTCGCTATAAACACTTGATATTTGTTCTAAAAATCCTATAAATGCTTTGCGTGCCTAATTTTATTCGTTTATTGAAGCAACATTCTTCTCTGCATACACTACATTTGTTTGCATATAGTGCAATCGTATATTGAATATGAACTTGTGTATATTCCTTTAATTACTTAGTAGAATGCAATTTGCAAATGAACGTAAACACAACAAAATTTGGGGCTGTTACCTTCTCTTGTTTTTCTTCACTTAGTTGACCAAATACTTGTCCCATATATCTTAATTTAGGTGGGTCATTTGCTTTATGCTCTTTTATTCAGTTTATATGTTGCCCAGAATTTGCTGACTTATAATTTGGGTGGTAATTTTCTGTGCCCGTAGGTGTTAACATTATTTGCAGGAGCACTATTGGAAAAACAAATTGTGGTGGTTTGCTCAAATTTGGTATGTTTCCTGCGCATATTGTGTGATCCTAATGACTTTCTGTTGGATTTTAAAGTTGACATAAATTGGCTGTTTTAACTTGATCTCCTACCTGAAGGAGTATATTCTATTTTCCAAACAAACCTTGTTGAATCTTTATGTGTGCTTGCTCCTCGTGAACTTCTTGATTTGATATTTTTCTAATTCTTTGTTTGCAGGGTATCTTATCTGCTTTAGTTTTATCTATTATTCCTTTAATTCGACCCTACCAATGGCAAAGCCTATTAATGCCGGTATGGATTTTTTTTCCTAGCCTTGCTTTTTACTGAGGTATTGGTCTTATTCTATTCACTACCCTGGCTTATTTATTTTCTCTATTTCATTTTTTAGATCTTGCCAGATGACATGCTTGATTTTCTGGATGCACCTGTTCCTTACATAGTAAGTATTTTGTTGCAATTCAGAATGTATTCACCATCAAGTCCCGTTGCTATTAAATTGGCCCTGGGTTTCCTTTGAAACCAAAAGGGAAATAATATTACGGTAGGGCATTAGGTATGTGGTCTTTTCTAGCTTGCTTCAGTTACCAATAAATGGTTGTGTTTAGGTGGGTGTAAAAAACAAAACAAGTGAGGTGCAGTCAAAGTTGACTAATGTAATTCTCGTCGATGCTAACAAGAACCAGGTTTGCATTTTCATTTACTATTTTATATGTGCACTTTTATGTCAATTTATATGAGACAGATTTAACCATATGTCTGATGACTTCTAGCTTGTTTATTTTCCCTCCATCTGGGAGTTATCTTCTTGCTCTAAAAAAATTGTTGATGATATGTCCGTTGTGGGAATGCTATACATGTGATAAAAAAGAATGTTGTGCCAGCTTATATAACATGGCTCATATGTCACACACACACACTCTCACTAGCTACTTAAGCTTAGGTCTTTCCTTGTTCATGATGTCCCTGCCCTCTCCTGGTGAAAAAATGTTAACTAAATTCGAATAAAAAAAGTCTAGTCTGAATTTCTTACGTCAAATGCCAACTGCTTTCGCTACTTTAATTTCTATGATCTGTCTGTCTAACATCTTTGCCTTTGTTTCCCTTTGGCCTTTGTTTTTGTGTTGGTGGATTGGTGGTGGAACCCTCAAAATTCTTCTGTAATTTTCATGGATCTTTTTGTTTGTCATCTGGCTATATGATTATCATTTTTTTTTTGGGTCTCATCTCTTCAGAACACTCATTTAGTGTAATTATCTAATATATTTCTCATTTTTTTATATGATAGGTACGGTCACCAAATATTCCACAATTGCCAAAACAAAAGGAGTTGTTTTCACGCTTAAGTCCTTATCATGCAAAGCTAGTTGGAGAAAGTTTTCTGGCAAAGAAAAGACCAATGTACGAGTGTACAGACTCACAGGTGTGCTTCTACTTGATACTTTTTCTTCCCTCTGTTGTGATGATTCCTCTTCTTTTGATGTGGATTTCTATATTTGAACATATAATGCTATCTATAACATATTCCCTGAAGTTCAGAAACCATTGTGGTATTTAGTTGAGTTTCCTTGAAATTTATTGTGTTCTTAAATCTTTTATTGATACATGTGCCTAGTTGTTATGTTTTTCTGTACTGGGATGGCTAAGTTGCTATCTTCTTAGCACACTGAAACATGAAAGATCCTATTTGTATAAGGACTAGAATGCTTTTTTTCGTAGGTAAATCTATATTTATTTGATAGTTGTGGAGTGTCATCCGCAAGGCTGATGTTTAGGAATGATCTTTTTTACGGTTTTTTTTTGTTGTTGCAAGTACATGACTTTAGGAAAGTATAGTTGCATCTACTCTTCGTTTTCAAATACTTGCAACTTTGATCACCTTGCATGTTAGCTGTACTTGGCTTCATATTTTGTTTGTGCTTCTATTATGGCCTTATGCCCCTACCTTCATAAGCCTTTCCACATGTTGAACTTGGTCAGTGTAACTACACTTGCTAAGTTTTGTTATACTTTAGCTCGTCCATATTTCTTCTTAGTCATGATAATTCCTTTCATATTGTGAATTTGCCTTATGTTCTGTTACTTGTTTTGATTCTCAATTTTGCTTACGTTGGTCTATGGGGATCATGCAACTATATATTGCATTGATTGTATGTGTATGATTATTCCAGGTTCAAGCTGCCAAGGACTTCCTAGAAGTGTTGAGATTGTACTTGGATTCCCTCTGCTCTAATCTGCGCTCACACACAATTACAAATGTACAATCCAATAACGATAAGGTCTGTCCTTTTCTTAGTTGGTGCTTTTATTCCTGCCTTATATCTTGAATTTCTGCTGGATGATAGTCCCCAGCTGACAAGTTTGAACACAATAAGCTGAAATTTTTTTTGTGGTTAAACATTATTTATCAGACATGAAATGAGCCTTCGAAAATTATGTTCAGGGATGTGCTGAGTCTTAACAGAGAAATGATACTTTAATAGAACAAGTAACTTATTATGCACTGTAATTTTCCTATTAGCACCCGGATGGTTATCAGAGTATGTATGCATTGAAAAATCACGTGCAAACACAACCAGAAAAAGAGGGTGAAAATGATTAAGCAACTAACCAATTGATGATATAATTTTTTGATGGCATTACACATAGGCTATTAAATTCCACATTCTAGTCCATGAAATTTTGTTGTCATTTGAGTAATATCCGAGTATATATCTTGATACTAACTGCAATGCTAGCTTGTGTTACATTCATCAACCCTGATTGTTTGATGAACACAAGTTTTATTGTTGAGCATATGTTAATAATATTATCAAGTGATATAACTGGCTTCTCCCTTTCCTTCTAGGTATCATTGCTTTTAAAGGAGAGTTTCATAGATTCCTTCTCTAGTCGTGATAGACCATTTATGAAGGTTTGTTTCTCTCGACATTCTTGATTTGCTTAAAAAATTTGTATTGATTCATTTCAACAATCAGGAATTGCTAAAAATCATTGTTCTTGCTTCCAATTGCTTTCATAGTCTTTTCATTAAACTATGATTAAAACTGTAAGCTGAATAATTTTTCCTTTCCTTCTTGTCCAAAACAGCATTTTGTGGACACACAGCTCTTCTCAGTACATACAGATCTTGTTCTCTCATTTTTCCAAAAAGAGTAATGCTGTTGTTAATCAGAAGTTATACATATCTCTTGTACCTTGAAGAAAAAGTATATACGCATAATAGTTGGCAACAGGCGGACCAATATAGTCCCTCTGATATAAAACGGGAAGACCAGGCTGCTTAGTTGAAACTGGGCACAAAGGTTGGGTTTTTGTTTGCTGTGGGTAGACAGGCTTAGGTGATAGTCTTACAGAAAATGCAGCTTGTAATGCTATGTTCATGTTTAGAATTATCTTCATATGAAAGTTTTGCTTATCCAATCTATCTCTTGTCTCCATTAGCTTCCCTGAATTGTCCATCTAAAATCCGACTAACAGATTCGCCTGATTTGTATAATCCGAATCCGCAGATTGTGCACATGAATCAGCAAATATTTTGGTTTTACAGGCACAGATTGACGTTATTTCACATATTATACTGTAATCTTCGTCTTTGGCATCATCCCAAGCCACATGTATGGTGTACGATTGCAACTTGTACAACCAGCGTGTACAATGGTTAGATCTTTTTTTCATGTTAAAATCTCTCGTGCCCGGGCGTGTCTGAGCGTGGAAGTATAGCAAATGATAGTTTGCAGACTCTGCCATGAATTGCTCAACGTAGTTCTGAGGCGCCGTAAAAACTCAGTAATCTGAGATGGTCGAAGTTCTGAGTTTGTATGGCAGGGGCACAAGTGAATCCATTTAATGGTCAGATTAATACCGTTATCTGACAATCGAAGTACCAAGCAAGTTTATCTGGACTTGAGAAGCAAATAAAGAGTGCGATAAGGTATTAGTGGGAGGGTGGGTCTTGAATCTTGACGGTTATAATGCATTCATTTGTCCCATGGCATCGTACTTGTATCCGGCTGCCAAATACCATCAACAGGTGGGGGAGCTCTCTGTCCTGCAGTTATGGTGGTAGCTAGCTAAAACAAGTAGCTGTCTAGGAGGAGAGTATATTGGACGAACAGTGCGGACCATGCGTTGCTGTTGTTGACCTTTGTACGTCTTAAGAGGAGAGGGTATAATCGGAGTCGGAGGTGCTGTATTGATCTGTTGCTGGTGGGAATCGTGGTTCAGAATTTGAGACATTGATTCTGTTTCCTACCAATCGAGGATTGTAAGCCACAAGAAAGCAAGCCCTTCAACTACTTTGGTGGCCACCATTTACATTCTCTTTGAAGTAAAAAGAATAGTACAGCATGCACATGCATCAGCAGTCTCTTGGAACAGTTTCAATTGAATTTATGATTCGTCAACCCTAAACCAACTTACATGGAAGGGATATAACTTTAAACACTAAAGGGTTGTATTTTATAAAATAAATTAATTATCTTTTTTTTTTTGGTTCTGTTGGTATTTTGTAAATGCATTAGTATTTGTTTGGATGAGTTTTTGAGAGATCGATAAGTACTTTTCTTTACCACAGAAGTTATTTTTTAGAAAAAAAAATGTTTTGTTGTAAGATAGAAAATATTTTTTAATAGATATAACTTTTTTGACAGTTAAAATATAACTTTTTAAGAAACTCAAATTTGAAATTTCTAAAAACAAACACTTTTTAAAATAAAATTTTCAGATTAATTAATGAGCCTATTTTTTAGTCTCTTTTGTCCTTACGTTTTACACATAATTTTTACAATACTCACAAACTCATATTCATGTTTATTTTAAAAGTTATATAATATTATTTAGCTTTTTTATATATTTATTAATATTTAGTTTTGATATTAGTCTTCCTTATGTTATAATTCTTATAAAAGATTTGGTTAGAAATATTTTCATTTATGTTTAATAAGATTTAAAATTATATAATAATTAATATGTTTTACTTTTGCATATTATTTAATATACTTTAAAAATATTTATATACATAAATAATTTTTATTATAAAATAAAATATAGTTAAAATTAAAATTAAAATTATTTTTTATTTTTTATTATTTAACAGATTATTTTGTGAAATTCATTTTAAATGACAGCTAAAACTAGCTTACTAAAAAAGTTAATTATCAAAAAGCTCTTGGAAAAAACAAAGGGTTGCAACCAAACGCAAGCTTAGACTACGTGAAAAATGGAACCAAGAAATTAGTATAACTCGGAGACTTCATGCTTATCGTTGTCATATCGAACCGCAGGGGTGGGGGTTTAGCAAATAGACAAATCGGCCAAAAATATGCTTTGTAGGTGTTGAAAATGAAAGTCATAGGAAGATGGATCTGAATAGCCCGTCCAATCAAAAGCTGATACGGGTCTTTTATGGTCCCGGAGGGAGGGAGGGAGGGAGATGATGCAAAGGTTTGGTTTTGGAAATGGAGGACCAAGAAAGAAAGTTGCCAGTTGGGGATTTTGAAACCAAGAAACGCACCTGAGGAGGATGTTGGTGTTGCAGTGGGCCATCAGTACTGAAAAAAGGTGGCTTGCATGTGTTGGGGTTCTGGCAGGAGATAACAACAGTACCAAATAGTAGAGCACTACTTTGCACAACGCCTGCCCCTGCCAAACTTACATTACAAGAATGGTCCCAGTCCCAGTCCCTGTCTGAGTCTGAGTCTGAGTCTGAGTCTGAGTCTGAGTCTCAGAAGTAAACACAACCCAACAAAATCAATACCCACCACAGTTTTTTGATGCCTTTATTCTTATTAAACATCAGCATGACTTCCCTCACAATGTTTCAATGATACAAAGGAACTTGATTTGATTCAGTTTCGCATATTCATCACATAACTATTACTTTTAAGTTATTAGTGACCTGTGAATCAAAGATTTAAACACTTGTCCTGCATATTCTTGATTAACTACAGAAAATGCTGTTCTTTATGAGCACGAAATAGAGGGTTTGCATTTTGTTTTGTAATTGGAAAGTTGCTTGTCATAAATTGGCTTTGCAATGGACAGTAGCTAGGTTGCAGTGTTCTTCTTTTGATATATCATGTGAACTGCAGTTTTTCTTCTTTTTTTTTCCATGTGATTGCCTTTGGTCTCCCCTTCTTGTCCTAAGTAGAACCTGAGTCGATTTTTCCCGGATCCAATTAAACATTATCAAATGAAAACAAGCCCTTGCAGTGGATGATTAGGCAAGCAAATCATGAGGGGAGAACAAAAGGAAAAGAAGCACCTCCCGGTTTAAGATAAACTGATTCTCAAACCTAGCATGTTTTGGAGATAGAGCCCTTTTTGTTGTTTGCAATGAACTTTTAACTCAAATGGTAAGTCGTCGTTTTTAAACTATATAAATTTGATCCCCTAAAAGTTAGAATGATCTCCTAAATTAAATTGCCATTAAAGCTTCCAAGAGCGTGGTCCAGTATTTATCAGAAAAAGAACAAAGGGAAGGTTTTCTTCAGAAAGAAAAAGAAGCGAGGGGCGAGGGTACTACACTAGACACCAAAAGATATATGATATATACGTGGTTTTTTGAGAAATAGAAAAAGGTCAGACAGTAAACGGTGTTGGGTACCAGAAGAAAGGGTTCGAGGTAAAGGAACAGAAAAAAAAGTTAAAGAGCTCGTAGCAGTAAAAGCTCAAACCGTACAATCTTTGCCAGTATCAGCGAGGCACGGCCTAAAGCATTCGTTTCAGATTGACACCAATCTTCTCTCTCACTCACAATCTCGTGTACATATATATATATATATATTGTATATGTATGTATATGCTCACTTTGCATCAGTCATGACAGAATGAATCAGACAGACGAGAAAAGATTAAATCTTTATTTGTGCTGTTAAATAAGTAAATGCACACTTTGCTACTCTTTAGTTTATGGGTTTCCGTAGAGTTGTCAGAGACAAGAGCTGCCGCACAGGTTAGCTCAGCTCTGCAAGCCACAGTAAACCAGAGAGAGAGAGAGAGAGAGAGAGAGTTGCAGTGACTCATTATATGAGCGGAGAGAGCGAGGTGTCTAATGTCAGAACCATTAGTTTTATCCACGTACAGAAGATTCTGCAAACCAATGGTCCCTGAAATAAATATACCCACTCTATTGCTCACCTCTCACAAGTTAGTCAACATTAAGAAGAAACTAGTTTTAGCTAGCCCTCCCAGACCCAGACACAACACTCCAACGTAAAAGCACAACTTTCGCTTGCTGAGTCAGGTCTAAACCATCTCTTTTTTCCACTTCCTCACTCTTCCTTATCTTCCGTCGTGATGAATGGAAGAAGCAGGTTTCCTTTCTCTCCAACTCAGTGGCA
Organism: Erythroxylum cataractarum; assembly: GCA_024703695.1. Taxonomy (NCBI): domain Eukaryota; kingdom Viridiplantae; phylum Streptophyta; class Magnoliopsida; order Malpighiales; family Erythroxylaceae; genus Erythroxylum; species Erythroxylum cataractarum. The sequence goes on along the minus strand of JANJEY010000235.1, from coordinate 24,201,748 downwards.
AGAGCTTGAGCATCAAGCTTTAATCTTTAAGTATATGGTGTCCGGCATTCCTATTCCTCCTGATCTCCTTTTCACTATCAAAAGGAGCTGCCCCGATTCTTCAGTACTGTCTTCAAGTCTCTTTTCTCGCCAACCGCCACAGTGTAACAACTCTGCTTGATGCTCAATCTTTACGCTTGTGCTTATTAATATTGCTGCAGGATTTTCTTTTAACTAGTTATGATTTGGGTTTATTTGCAGTCGGATGGAACTGTTTCCAGATGGGTCTTGGGAGAAAAATCGATCCCGAACCAGGGAGATGCAGAAGAACGGATGGAAAGAAATGGAGGTGCTCAAAAGAAGCATACCCGGATTCCAAGTATTGTGAGAGGCATATGCATAGAGGCAAAAACCGTTCAAGAAAGCCTGTGGAAGTTGCAACACAACCAATGATAACAACTAATCCATCTACACCGACATCTCTCTCATCAATCACCAAAAACACTTCTAACCTACTCTCACCACCACACTCTCATTCTCTTTCTTTAATGTCCTCTGAGACCCCCCACCAAAACCACCTTCACTATTCTGGTTATCACACACATCTCAGCCACCAGTTTATATGTTCTCATACTACACCTTCTGGGATTGGGCTGTCTCCTCATGAAGACTCTTCCCACCTGATCCTGGATTGTGGTGGTTCATGTTCCTTGGCTAGTAGTGATTACAGGTAGGTATGGAAAAGGACTGACATTTATACTCCTAATTTTTGTTTTGTCTGTATCTTTTTAGGCTTCTGGTTCTTTTGTCTGATTTCATTTTCTTTGTTGTTCGAAAAGAAGAAACAGGAATGCCTATGGGCTGAAAGAGGAGGTTGACGAGCATGCTTTGTTCTGTGAACCTTCTGGTTGTATGAGAAACCTTCCCGGTTCAGCGTTGGATGATGCTTGGCAACTTACTCCACTCACAATGAGCTCTTCCTCTTCTTCTTCTTCATCGTACTCTTCGAAACAGAGGAACCTGTCTGGCTACCCAAATGAGTACTCTTATTTGCAGCTTCAAAGCTTGAGCGATCACGATAACCCAAAACAGCAAAAGCAGTATCAACATAGCTATCTGTTGGGAAGTGAGGTTACATGTCAAGCATCCATAAAAAATGAGCGAGAAGAACAGCAACAGAAGACTGTCCATCGTTTCTTTGACGAGTGGCCACCTAAGAGCAAAAGTTCATGGCTTGACTTGGATGATAAATCTTCAAACACTGCATCAATAACAAAAACTGGGCTATCAATCTCCATTCCATCATCATCACATGAATTTTCCATTTTCAATTCAAGAGCCCACAGTGGTAATTAATTGACCCTTCACTTGTTTGTTGTGGTTTCTTTCCATCTCGTTGTCTCTTACACGGGTACACAACAGATACTTCCAGGTTTAACAGAATACATTGTTTTTGTTTTTTTCTTTGGACGCAGATGCTTGAGTTTTTCAGGGTGGCTTTGCTGTTCTTGAAGGCCAAAATTGTACTCGATGGGGGCCACTTGCTTTTTATGGGGCCAGAGAATTGCTAAAACTACGATTTTCTTTTGTGATTTGCATATTTTTTGAAGTGTGTTTTGTGCTTAATGGAGCATCCATGTGCCTTGTGCTTCAGTTGTTCATCTTCTTTCACTGATTTCAGTACGTCAGTTGAAATATATATATATATATATATATATCAGAAATAGATTGAATGTCTCGGTCAATTCTGTTTTATTATGTTGGTAAAGATATTGACTGATAAGGCAGGTAAGTGTCTTGTGGGGGTTTCTCATTGCGGCCTCAGTTTCAAACACTTGCCTAACATGCAGTATTTGCTGGGTTGGTGACCTAATGGCCCCAAGATTTGTTGATTTGTTACCTTTATGCACCAAACTCAAGTTGGTCACAGTTGCCCCACTTGCTGTCATCTCACACAATTTAACGCTATATGGGAATTGGGACATTGTTGACATCAAAATTTGCCATTTCGGATACTTTCAAAAAATGGAGACCCTAAAGAATCCAAAAAGGTTACCTTGAGAAAGGAAAGTGCTTCGAATATGTTTTGAAACCACAAATCAATTATCAATATATTTTCTTTTCTGTAGGTTCACTGCGCTTCATGTCATTATAATTATCAGCAAGGATTTCCCCACAGCTTTTTGGATTTTTTCTTTGTTTTTTTCCATCGTATCCCTCGACTGTTAATGCCATCCTGGTACCCTTGAGAGTTTCAAATTGAAATGTCTAGCACTGTAGAGTACCACACCTGTCTAATTTCCAGTCCAACAACAAAGGTTTCAGATATAGCTGCTTCCCTCTTCTTATCAGATTCTTTTTATACATAAGAATGGAACATATAGAATAGTACCTTTAATAGGTAAAAAAAAAGAAAAAAAAGTAGTTTTCAAAGAGCTTTTGTTCATTTTGTCTATTATCTGGCGTCCAATTTGCGTCTCCTTAAAAGTGGCATTCAGCTTTTTCTAGAAGCATTTGGGTCACGGAAAGCAAACAAGTCAGTCAGCAAGGCAGTGCGAACATTTAAAAGTCGCAAGGCAAAACAGAGCACTAGTCTCTGTTTCACAATAAATTCTGAAGCCTTCAGGCTAGAGGCTGAGGCTGCTCCCGGGTCTGAAGTTTCCAGCTTGGTTTAGAAAAGCAGCAAGGAGCTTTGGAGACTAGACCTGCAAAAGGGTGTTCAATTTCACAAAGAATCCAAGTAGCCAGTGGAAAACGCAGAAACACAACCGTACGGTTTCTGACCTTCTGAAACCCCTACCCTAATCTGATTTGCGACTCTTTTCTGATTGTGTCAGTCATCCGCCTCAAAAGGGAATGCCTAGTTGCTGACACTATCGCCTCACCTCTTCAAACAGAAGTAACTTTTTTTTTCCTCCTTCCTTTTTGAGTCTATAAACAGTTATCCCACAATCTTGCAATCTCAAAATTAAAGGAACCTAACAGTAATGACCCAGTTAGTCCAGAACAGTCGCTGATCTTAGGAGGGGTCATCATCAGAGAGCCGAACTCTGGTTCAATGATGAAGTCTCTTTATCAAGATAGGCACAGGAAATAAGAAGGTTTACATTTAATATACAACATCATATTGAGCTATGGGAAAGTACAATAGGTTTCCTATAAATAATCAAGCACTTTCCCAGTGTATTGCATTCTCCTTTGTCGACAGATTTAAGTGTTAGTTGTTTCTCTCTCTTGGTAATACAGATGCAACCAGCTAATCATCGTCATCATCGTCAATAACAGCATGACCATGCTGCCTGCGAGTGCCGTCTCTAATTTCTCCATCACTGTCCTGCAGCTCAGCAGAATTGTCCTGCATAGGGCTGGATTCTGGTCTGTTATCTAAAGGCTCATTATCATCGTCTGATTCTGACCATGCTCGCTTTCTTCTACCTGTTGATGAAGGCTCAGCCTTCACCAGGAAACATCATATAGATTATTTTGTCTCGAGACTGGATTAAAAACCAAATCCAAACCTAATAGAAACATTGTGGGAAACAGAACGATCCATCATGTCAGTATCCTATTTCCAATAGAGTGATAACCCACTGGCCCGTCTGTCTCAGTAAACTAAAACAACTACGCAATATAAACTAGTAATAGTGTTTTAACTTGTAGAAATAAGGCTATGAACCTGAATCACTTTAGATCCCATCTAATCCACAAATTTGTATCCATCTTAATCTTTTGCACGTCCTGTTGCTGTTAAGTGCTTTCACCAGTAAATTATAGTTGCTCGACTGTGTGTGATTCAGACATCCTAATTTCAATGAAGTTTTAGTCCAAGAGATTTGAAGTTGAAAGGAATACTTACGGCTTCATCCTCTGCATCAGAATCTTCAAGGCCAGCAGCAGCAAGAAGTTCTTGTGCATCTTCTCCATGGTCATCATGATCATCCACCTGATTTCTGGAATCCCTATAGTTCATGTTTGCATCTTCATCTTCTTGATCCTCATGATCATCCATCATGTCAGCTTCTCCTTCTTCCATCTCATAGCGTGACTTTGAGTTCTTATCCTTCTTTCTCCTCTTCCCACCCTTCCTTCTCCTTCTTTCACTGTGCCCAACATCATCATCATCAATCTCAGATCTATCCTTCCGCTTAGAAGCAGACGTCTTCCATTGCTCCTGGAATCATGAAGAACCATGATGAAATCAGTGAATTTAAGCAGCTACCATAGATCCACTACAGCCCAATTCAAGCAGTCCTAGGATTTCCTTTTATAATACATACTCATTGGTAGGGAGCAATGTATTGAAATGGGACTTGAGATGTACTATGAGCGGACAGTCTCATGCAACAAACATCAAATAATATAGTCATCTAATTGTGTATAGATAGTTAAAAGGAACCTGTTATGCAGATTTTACATGACAAATTTAATTAACAAAAAATAGAAGAATTAGCCTCATTGAGTAATCCAAATTACATAAAACGCCCATTACATTGTATTAGAACACATCTAAAGGCACTAATCAATATGAAAAAGGAAGAATCATGTGAAAATATGGCATAGAAACTACTGTCTACTCCAATATCTCTTTTACTCATCTGATCCTTTCACCAATACTACAATAAACCCATTATGAATAAAGCATTTATAATCATGCAATCACAAGAAGCTTTGAGGATATATGAAAATTTTCAACAGATCTAATCACCTTTACACGCTCAAAACGTTCCTCTAGTTGCCGCACTCGTTTCAGTTCGTCTTCCTGCTTTCTCTTCTCCAACTGTTCACACCAACAGAAAAATAAGACCTCTAAGTACTATAATGTCGTTGTCGCATATACAAGCTTTATAAGCTACAACGACGGCAGTAGACCTGAAATTTCCTTTGTTCTTCAGCCTTACGACGGGCTTCCTCAGCCAAAGCCATTTGTCGAGCAACTTCTTGTCTCTGTCGGTTCTGCTGCTCCTCACGCTCAGCTGCTTCACGATGAACTATTGCAGCCTCTAGCAAGTGCTTGCAATACTCAACATGTGTGTTGATTTTTTTCTCATCAAATGTATGAAACTGAAGGCTAGAAGCAGCAGACAACTGGCTAAATAGACGGACAGCATTTTCCAGCTCATTAACTGTAGAACGTACCTATAGCATAATCATAAAAAGAAAAGGATAGGCTACTTAGATACTGTGTCCATGGAAAGATTGAGAAAGCATGTGAAAACCTGGCTCTTGCCCAGTTTTATGGTTTATATGATACAGGATATGACTACATAATCTAGCAGAAAAAGCTTTCACCTACAGGTTCTGGTGTTTGACTAGCCAAAAATGGAGTGAGTATGATCATCTACAAGCTAACCTGCCAGATAGAGATATTTATTTTCTAGATTCTTTATGATAAATTAACTCCTATGATAATTAAACCCACAAGCTGGGAGACTAACACACATTTTAAGGTACAAGGAACTAATTCTTGTAAGCACTGCATCTATCATTACAAAATAAAAAGATACGAGCTATATTATCAAAAAAATAACATTTCGGAATAGAAAATAATATCCAATCAAGCTAATTTTAAAAGAAAGAAAATCACCTCATCTGCTGTCCTTTTTGTTTTTTGTAGCGTAGATGCTGAAAATTTCTGCATCGTAACACCTGCATTAAACCTTAATATGTAATTTGAAGGTGCCATGTGGATGGCCCTCAGTAAAGTTTTCTTGCAGTCTTGCCACTGTTCAGCTTCATAATAAGTACGAGCCAGATAAAGGAGAATTTGGGAATCTGTATTATGATAGAACTTCCGCAAACAATTCTGATACTGCAGGAAGCAAAGTCCAAAATATAAATTCAATGAGAAGAAATTACAAGTATTTAAAATACAGCTTTAACCTACATATCTGCATAAATGGAATATAATAAAATAAACAAACCATCTTTACTGCTAATGCGAAATTTCCTTGAGCAAAATAAACATGTGCTAAATTGATCCAGACATCTGGCATCTGGACAAAAATGCTTCCGCTTGCAGCTTCTTGGACCTATGTCATTGCATCACACAAAAATTCAACATACAAACTGGCACATAGGCCAGCACAAGGGATAAAATGAAGTTTTAAACTATAGGAAACAAAAATAAGCATATCAGACTGTCATGCCTGTGTAAAAAGATCTTTTGAGACATCAAATTGTCCTCTCTCTGCCAAGACTACACCAGCACCATTTGCAGCATACAGATTAGCTGTATGCTGAACCAGAACCTAAAATGTCAAGACATGATAGAGTTAATATGGCATATACACAAATTACAGACTAACAACAGTACCAATCAAAAGATGATAGATGGGGAAAAGGGAAATAGAAGCATGCAAAAGGTATACAGCAAAGAAACAAAGGGGCCAAACTACAAGTCAGTTCTAAGTCTAATTGAATCCATTCATCGCAAATAACAGTGTTAAGTATTCTACTTAATTATTCATAGGGATGTGAGAAAACACAGAAGTTCATACTCTGGTATAAAGTTCCTTGGCCTTTTCCAAGTGGGTAGCTTCCAACTTCGGATTTCTTTTCTCATTGCGTAGTGCAGCAAAGTAGTTCCAGTTTCCCTGAAAAATGCCAAAAGGAATGGAAGAACTACATAAGTTAAGAGAATTGATATAAAAAGTGACATGAAATAAATTGCCACAAACTAGTCAGTCAAATGTGGATCTAGGAGAAATCCTAAGATCCGAAAAAGTACAAGTAGGAAGGCCCATGGAAGAGGAGAAAAACCAGAGAGAGTGTTGCATAAGAATCTTTTCCGTCAGTTGCCTCACTAGCAGCTCGGAAGGTTTCTTTGGCCTTAACCCAATCATCATTTTTCAGCTCTAAGTCACCGAGCATAGATAATGCATTAGGGCACTTGTCATTTACCTTCAATGCCTCATTGACCTATTAAAGACAAAGCTAACAGTTATCCCAAGGAAAGGAAACATAAACTAAAAGACAGCAACAGTAACATTATTTTGGTCATAACAACCAGGTCAATGCTTAATTGAAGATTGTTTTGAGCTTTCGCAATGGCAGCAAGCCTCAGATAAGAGTCCACATAGTCTGGGAACTGTTAAATTGGATACAGAAAATACAGTCAAAACATGATGAGAGCCAGGAACAGTTTTGGTGATCAAAACAGAATAAAAATAAGATAATTTAACACCGTTAAGAAAATAATGCAAAAATATCCCCAAGCAAACAACAGAACATAGTCTAGAGCCTTGATAACAAGAAAAAGAGAATATCCAGTTATTGTTCAAGCACAGCCATTGAATTAAAAGTTGAAAAGTATGCCAAAAATCATCAAATGACATTGCGAACAAGAAGGTACCTGAAGAATACTGCATTGACATGTTTTTAGTAAACGGGGAATTGTAATAACAGATCTTTATAGAAGCAAAATCAAGAGCTTATTCATGAAACAGTACATATGAAAATGGACGAAGAGAGAAGAATAATCGATACTTGCAGATATGGTGCAACAGTACCTTGTACAGTATAAGACAGTAAAGTATGATTGCAACTTGTGTCTCATGCAACTGCTCAAGTAGTCTGGCCAAATTAAATAATGCTGTGACTTTACTCCAAGGTAGTTCCACATGAATACCATCTTCCTCTAACTGATGAAATATTTGCATGTCTTTGTACTGAAGAACAGAAGCAGATGCTTCAATTGTATTGACATTAGCTTTACCATCAAGGAAAGTAACCCATGTGCCATCACCTAGAGCCTCCTTAAAAGTTTGTAGAGCAAGCTGTAGTAATATCAGAATAAGACGATATAAAAATCAAGAAATTACAGTGTAGCCAAAACCACACGAACTTGAAAAGAAAAAGTCCAAAACAACAAGCAGGAAGTTCCATCAAGAACTTGCTAAGCAACTGAAACAACAAAAATAAATGCTTTACACATGGCAATATGTACTTGCATCTCTCAAAATCTAAAGAAATCTGTGCAAACCTCAAGCTCTTCCCTTTCAAAATGGATAACTCCAATATTGTTAAGAACTTCTATTGGGACTTCTTGACCTCCCTTTTTAAGGAGACTTCGTGCCTACAACAACATTTAAAGTCAAAAATATATGGCAGAAAATATATCCTGATATTTAAAACTTAAAATCCAAAAGTACTAATAGCAAGATCCTTAGTCCTTACAGTTTTGAAGGCATCTAGAGCAGCACCTGTGTCTGACAAAATTAATAGTTCACCAAGGTCAAGAAATGCCTGTGCAATATACAGGGGAAAAAATGAAAGTTAAAAAGCTATAATTGATAATCAAATAGCATATATTTCAAAGTATAATTATTAAACCATTTGTATCAATTTGAAGGTTCTTGTGACGGAAAATAAACAAAGCTGATTATTGAGAGTTGAAGCAGATGAATCACCATGTGAAAATAAAAATGCGATGAGGAATTATTGAGTCCAGCAAGAGAAGTCGTAGAACAGAAAGTTTGAGGAAATAGCATTAAAGATGAAATAGTTTAAGTAATACACCATCATGGATGCTGAAATTAGAAAAAGAACCAGTTCTTAAATGCAAATGAGAAAATGACAAAAAAAATCCACGTCTAACTAGAACTACAGCAATCAGAAAGGATAAAAATTTTAGTATTTAATGAAGAGTTTGGCCCTGCACACAGGTAAATGAAGGAGGATTCATGAGGCAAACATCAAGTATTTATATTGAAGACTTTACCGAATTGAGATTCAAGTTCTGGTTCCTTGAGAATAAATAGCTATTACTTAATTCATATTATTAAGAAATATAATATGAATTAAGAAATATAATTTGTTCGCCTTTTATGCCTTTGGATGTCCTATTTCCCCACTGATACAGTGCAATTTTTTATGGTATGAATCTGGATAAAAAAAGAAGGCATAAGGTTTAAGCATCTCTTCATAGTATAATTCAGTTCCATAAGTTGGTACTGTCCTTCCTTTATGAATAGGATTTCTGCCAAGACTAGTACAAAAAAGGGTCATGTTGAAGAAAGGGAGCAACTTTTGTATTGAGAATTTTATAGGAGCATTTGTTATGAACCCTAATGGTTCCAATCACAATCAGCCCTATTGTAGCCCTAATTTGTTGAAATCTAGCTGCCCTATGCCTTCCCCTACATCACTTGTCATGGACACAAATTTAAAGCATACCAGACGAATTAAACTCATTTCACACAAAACCAAAGAAAATTACAGGAACAGTTTACAGCAAAATCAGAAGAAACTCAAAGTCAAAGCCTATGAACAACAATTTTCCATACCTGTGCATCACGAGGGTCAATCTTCGTGGCCTTCCTCAATAGTTCCTGAGCCTTATCATTCTGCCCTATTTGAGCATATATATGACCAATTACCTGTAGGAAACGAAAAGATTCCGCTGAAAGTCCCTAAAAATATCTAAAAGCCCAATGAACTTCCAAGATGAAAAGTAAACACATTGATTTAACTTACTTTCAGTGTCTCACAGTTATCAGGATAAACTTCTAAAACTTTCTCAAAATTTGATAGGGCGTTCTTTGTCTCTCCCAACTTCAACTGTACTTGCCCCAGGCCTGTCAAATACAGAAAAGATTGATACAAAGTCTCTGTAATTAGAGTGATGGAAAATATAAAGTTAACCAATGCAGTGAAGAAATGGGCCTAAACTAGATAACTTCAAATCCATGTCGATAAAAAGACCAGCAATTTGAAACACAAATATTAAAAATCTCATCAAATCTCACAGAAAGCACAATCACAATATGTACTCACCATAATACGGAAAAACAAATTCATTGGGACTATTGGTTTCTTTGACAGATGCCCAGTAGTACCTTGAAGCTGTTTCATAGTCACCCTGCAGTTGAAACATATCACATCACTATCATTAGGATTCAGAGGAGCCAAGGGGGGTGAAGCTGGGGTTGGTTGTGTGGAAATAAGCATATCCTAATTTAAGAGAGCTAATGATATGTGCTTCAGCAGGAAAAATAAATGGATATAGAAGTGAAGCTTTTGAAAATAAAATGGTCCATTTCAATATCTTCTTGTATATCACATCAAACACTTTGTGGAAGACTTCATATCCATAAGACAATCTCAATAGTAAGGTGTAGCAAGGATAAGAGGCAAAAAATATTCACCTGCATCAAAAACCCATTCAACCCAAAAGGCTTAAGCTGTTGAATGAGGTCTAAAGATGGACTATATATTATTCTAAAACCTACACACCCCAGAGACAACGTTTCCTGAACCCCCAAAAGAAAATTCTGGCCTTCACAAACAATAACAGTTCCTTTACCCTAATCAATCAAATGAAAATAAGTCGAGACTCGAACCTTGCTATGGTACGAGCGTGCTAAATTATAGTAAGAGTGTGACTTGGTTGCTCCATGATTGGTAACAGCAAGTGCAGTTTCAGTCAGTTGCTCAACTAAAAAATGCTGACCAGTGAAGAAGAAGTGATTTGCTAGATAATTCAATGCCATTGAACAGTAGGGGTATAACTCAAAAGCTCTCTGCATTTTTTCCATTCCGTACTGTATTCCAAAAGCTGTCCAAGCATCATGCGCAATCAGAATTAAGAAACTGAAAATTAAGAAAACAGCACAAACTAATGTACTATGAAAACTCGCCTTCATTTGTCTGCAAATCCAAAATTGCAAGTGCAACAAGACCCTCAACATTCTCTGGATCTAACTGAAAATATTGAATCATGAAGCAAAGAGACGCAGTAAGAATCTGCCATTTAACTAACCACAGATCCCACTACATGCATAACGCAACTAACCTGTAATACCCGCTCAAATGCCCGCTGAGCCTTTTCAAAATGTCCCAATTTATAGTGACAGTGACCTATTCCAAGCCTAACAGCACCAGGACAATTGGGATAGACTTGCAGTGCCCTCTTAACAAAGGTCAAAGACAAATAGTTAATGCCAGAAAAGGATAAATAACATCAGTTAGCTATGGCCATCATGATATCAACTATGAAGATAGAAAGAACAAACCTTATACAGCGCCAATGAATCACTATAATGACCACGATTGTACTCAACACATGCCTGGAAAAAGCCCAACACAGCAAATTTCAAGTGTCAGCAATTTACCCTATAAAATCAAGGCAGGCTCCACAAAGGACCACCTCCCCATACCTTTAAAAAATTCACAGAGCCTATACATGTGAAATTCATAACAAATGAATCACATTCCAGTGGTTTCTAGAAAATCCACTAAGAATGAAGGGATAAATTTACACCATATTTATGCTCTACCAAGGTGGCAGTCTCATTTATAGTTCGCAAAATGGTTTTAAAAACAATAAAACCACAGGCAAAGAAGGATCACAAACAAACGTACAAAATATTAAATATAAGATATCCCAACATGAACCAAATTCAGTCTGGTCCATGTGAACAAACATTCCTTTGTTTATCATATTGCAGCAGGGCACTAGCATGGTAAGACTTACAATAACAAACAGAGCAAGTATTTTAGATCCTTGATAACATTGCCTGTACTTGATAAGTGTAATCATTATTTTAACCAATTGACCAGGAATACCTGACCCAAAAGAGCAGATACATTATCCCGATCACCCTCTAGTACAATCTTGAATGCAGCAGATGCCTGCTCTACTTCTCCTTTAGCCAGTAAAAGCTGACCTGTTAAGAGAACAAGTGACCAGTCTTTTCTCAAGCATTTTTAAGGGCAGCATTCAGATTAAAAATGCTATAGCTTGTAAGTGTAGTTAAGAAAATTTGGTAAGGTAGGTTCTTCCAAGAGACCACTGATAAAAGATATATAAAAGCTACATAGGAAATTACAGGACAATAGATGTCACAGGAATCTAGAAAGCAACTCTAGAATATGCAATCTACAGAAACAAAAACAAATGTAAAGCAAATTTACATTACAAACAAGGAGCCATTTTTTCACACAGCAACTGTAATTTAGCACATCCAAATCCGGAACAGTAACCAGAAGAAACAGCAGGGAAAAAATGATAAACAAGAGGGGTAGGAATCTAAAGGCGGTCATTGTAAAGATGTAAAAGAAGCAGACAGAGAAAACTCTTCAGCTAGTTATCAAACAGAAAATGGTTCCCTTCACCTTTTCCAACCCAAGTAGAAGGCTCGTGCATGTCAATCCTGGAAGCTTTATTGTAGTATTTAGTCGCTTGTATGAAATATTCCTCCTTTTCTCTTTGCCTCGTCTCAATTTTCCCAAGGTAACTATAATATGCCCCCAAAGCATTCAGTATAGCTATCCTCTCGTATCTAACATCAGCGTAATATTCATCAATTTCTGCCAAAAAAAAAGAAAAGAAACAATAATCAACTGGTTGAGACTCCAGCTGAGTAAAGAAACCAACTTTCCACCAAAATTCCACAGAACCCCTTTGAATTACTTCCATCAACTCTTTGAAAAAAAACAAATAAGAAGACAAACAACATTGCCAAACAGCAATTACCGTGGCTAGATCCTTCCTCCAATATCTGGCGGAATTGATCAAGTTTTCCTTGTTTGAAGTATTCCCTCTGCAACACCACACTATGCAATCAACTTAAAAAAAAAGAACTTTCCACAAAGCCCTATACAGGATAGTTGAACCCAAAACATAAAAGAAAAACAGTTAGGAGTGAAAACAAACAGCAATGATGAGCCAGAGATCAAGTGGAGCTTGCTCGGCCTTGAGAATATCAAGAATGTCGGAGGCATCTCTAGGAAGCTGATCCAAGGCCACCCTGACCTCCTCTTCCGAGTTCTGTACCGGAATGTAGACGGAAGCCATTGGCGGAGAATTAAGGCAGAAGTAAAATCCCTAGTTCGCCGGCGATTCCGACTGAAGGTTAATGGTGGAGAGTAAAGAGAGAGCGAATTGGCCGCGATAGAAGGAGCCGGAAAATCTTTCACTTTACAAGTGATTTATTGTTTGCAAAGTTAAGATAAAACGGCTCTCTCTTGTTCGTAGGCAAAATTTATATCGAATAGTTTCACTCTTCTCCTTGTATACCTGACTGTTTCTTTTTCTCCAATTTTGTGAAACTGGGACGAAATATTTAAGTATTTCGAATTTCGCCCCTTAACTGCTCTCTTCCTTTCCGAAAATTAATATTAATTCTTTCATCTTTAAAATATATATATTTTTTATTTTCAAGAAAATTTTTTCATTTATTTTGTATTTTTTAATATATCAACAAATTTTAAATATAATAAATAATTGAAATTAACAATTCATATTTCAATAAAATAGAATGAATGTTTCGCTAGTATGCTTGGACATTAGGCCCAAGTCCTCCTCAGACATGGACTTGTCCTACGTACGTGAGACGGCGAGAGTGTGCTCTCGACTTCAAAAGTAGACTTCCTCTCCGTAAGAGTGTAAGACCATTACATATATATATAGAACAGAGCCAACAAAGAAGCACACGTTAGGTTTGGTTTCTCATAGCAGCTCCTCTTGTGACATTGGCGGCTTTCTCTCTTTTTTCTCCTTCATCAAAAACATTCCTCCTACAAACTCCAAGGTTAAGCCTACAGTAATCTCAACTTGTCTTACTTATAATCCAATGCACTTTAAATTATGACACTAAGGCCTCAAAACTTGATGATCACCCAAACATGTCGCCAACTGTTATATTTTGTTAGCTAGCAATGAGTTAGTTTCTGTTTTTTTGTTCTCTGTAACCAATGATGGATTTGCTGGTTGCTGATGGTTGATATTGTTCTCAGTTCCATTCCAAGTTTGTCGATTATGGAGTCGGAGCCGCGTCAGGATGCTCCCAGGAAGGTTTGCTTCAACTCCCTTTTAATATTGGATCACGAAAGATTCTCTTTTTGTTTTGCAATTAAACCTTTTGTTTGCAGTTTAAGTTCAAGCCTAAAGCTCCCGTTCAAAGGGCGCCAAAGCCTGAAGTTAAAAGGTAAATATCGTGTTGTTGCGTAGTTAGCTGTGCCTTTGAAAATGTTGATGTAATTTTCTTTTTCACGTCATTTACTTTCTCAATGATTTATGCAGTGAGAAAGTTGAAGAAGATGTTGACGCTGTTCAGGCTGCAGATTTGATGCGACAATTTCATGTATGCCCGTTTCTCAAGTGTTCAGCGTCCGCTGATTTCAATAAGTTCAATATACGCTGCATTTTTGTGTTCTTTTGACATCTTGAATTCGTTGTTCTGTCAATTTTTACAGGAACGGTCAAACAGAGCGAAGATTAAAGTTGAAAAGAAAGGTAATTTCATTACGTAATCATAATCTTTTGAGTTTTGTGATTCAATTTATGTCGTCCTCATTATTCACATTAGCAACATAGGCGCCTACTCTGTAATCCATGTCCAAAAATAAAAAGAAAAAGCCCAGAAGTGGGAACAAAGGGAATGAAGAGAGGGAGATAAATTGGAAAAGGATGAGCTTCGACAATGAATTCATTTGTAAAGCTAATCACGATACACTTCTCACAATAATGTGTCTTTTAACACTTGATCATCAATTTCGAGATTTGCAGAAACAGAGATGGAAGTTTTCAGTTTTTTCCCACAATCTCTTAATGGCAGAACAATTTTAGGATTCTTTTCTTGATTAATTGTTCCCTCTTTAAGTAATTCACACCTGACAAACGTTGAATTGAGTTATCCACAAACAATACTTGTAAGTTATGGCATGCAATTTCTTGCTCAAGTTGATATATGATAAAACTATAATAATGCTTTTTGATTCTAATAAACTTGGTTTAGGAATTTGAAAAAGGTTGTTAGACCCACGACATCTTGTTATATTTTGATATGATTCGATGCTTTAGTTTGCCATATCTCTGATTTATGCTTGTGATTAACAGTAAATGATTTCCTGCTAAAAAGATATGCTTATATGTGTTTGTGCTTAGGCTGAGGAGCTATGATATGATTGAACAAAAACCAGTTAGGGTATCTTTCTGAACTGGAGATTTTGGACTTGCGATTTTCATTCTTTTACAATGTTTAACTTATGCTAAGTTGTGATTTGTTGCTTTTTAAAATTGAATGCATATACTGGTATTCTTTTCCATATTTCATTCCACTGTTTCCAGCAGTCTAGGGTACGATATGAGATAATAAATCTGCTTGCCACTTATTACCATGCCGGTTCTGGGTTTCCTCTTCTTTTCATGCTGATGCTTTGTCAAACTTCAGTAACCAGCCGTTGCAATTTACAGCTTAACCTCTATCTTAGTCTTGCTGAAAAGGATTGGAGGTCTAAAAATATGTTGTCACGCTGATCATTTACTTTTATGTAGTGCGAGCTTCACAAATTGCATTTGGCTTTGGAGCCGCTTCTACTTCCTTAAAATCGTATGGTGTTCCCAAAGGAGGAAGTACAAGCAATCAAGGACATGCTTTGGGTGTCAATGGTTTGTTATCTTGAATCTAATTTTATCTACTTGCTACTGAATGGAATAGTTTCAAGTGCTCTACAACTGATTATGCTTTTTGCAGTTGGTGCTCATCCTTCAGACCCGAGAGATAAAGAATACAATGAACCATGGGTAGGTAACTATGACTCAAGCTTCTCGGCCTTTATCTTCGCTAACTGATGTGCTGCTCTCTTTTTTCTTCTGGCGTTATGTGTCTGACTTACCTATTTATGTTTACTATGTTTTGCTGCCACTACAGGATTATTACAGCTATTATCCGGTAACTCTTCCTATGAGGAGGCCTTATTCAGGAAACCCAGGTAGTTTTAAGGTGCTTTTCAGAAAGAGGGGCATACCACTGTAGTAACAAGGGATATGAAAATATTGTGCAACAAAATTCACATTTCTAGGAATGTTACTGTTGGCCTTATTGACTCAAATCTCACCATTTATCAGCTTTTATTTGTCATTAATATCATTGCCATATCATTCATTTTATCAAACAGCCAGGTGCCGCTTAATTACAATTGTTGGAATGCATTTCTTTTTATTCATGGCTTATGTCACTTTCCTGTAGCGATTCTTGATGAGGAGGAATTTGGGGAGGCTTCAGCAAGTGTTACTTTTGATGAAAGTGCAATCAATCATGTGTCAGAGCTTGGTCTAATGGTATGTATCTCTGGTAATTATGATCAAACAGCGTGAATCGAGTCAGCTACTTCTTATGCAGTTTTAAGTCCAAATTTGCAGGCGGAGAATGCTGAAGCAAACATGTTTTTTCTTCAATTACCACCAACCTTGCCAATGACAAAGCGATCAGCTACTGCAGATGGCCAACTGTCAAGTGAAAGCACAAGACCGTCGGGGAGTGCTCATGCTATGGAGAAGACATGTAGGTTAGATAACTTAACAGCTGGCTTGATGGGTAAGATGTTGGTTTACAAGAGTGGGGCTGTAAAGCTGAAACTTGGCGAAACTCTTTACGATGTGAGTGCATATTGAATTTGTGATTCTGCTCGACAGTGTAGTTGGGGCTACTTTTACTTTAAACAAACAATTGGAATGGTTGCAGGTGTCCCCAGGTATGGATTGTGTATTTGCCCAGGACCTTGTAGCTGTTAATACAGTGGAGAAGCACTGTTGTGCCATTGCAGAGATCAACAAGCGTGCCATAATAACACCTGATGTAGATGCCATTTTGAACTCTGTGACTAACTTGTGATGAATGATACCTTCCGTCAACCCATTTTATATTTCCCTACAGTGAAAGGGGAAAATCTGGAATTCCTAATTTTTCAACTTGCTTTTTCCCCAACGATGATCCATAGAGAAAGTATGCAAGCTGTAACTGTTGGACATTACAAGCTAAGAGAGTTATTAGAGGTGCATAATGTAGAATAGCCCATTGGAAATAAATTTTGCTGTCTTTGTTCCTATTTCTTTCACATTGACAAAGTTTTATAAACCAAAGATATACACAAGAAATACTCTTATTCCATGAAGTTGTTATTTGGGTTTTTTTAAATATAATTCTAGAGTAACAGATAACTTAGAACTGTCGTCTTATCATTTGAGCGCCATGTTGTGGTTGAAGAATCATTACAGTGTGAGAAGCATGAATGTAGGAAGGTGAAAGCTCAAATGAGGTGCTGCAGAGTCATAGCCAATGCTATCTTTGTAATACATAGTGGCATCCTTATTACATATTCTGGATCTACATGAAAGAATAAAAAATGAAGATAATGCGGAATACCTAGATTTCGGTTTCATCTCTAATTTTGATGTCGATTTTGAGCTTCAAACGTCTCTAAATCTCCTAGGATCTTTAATAGAAAGTGATCACCGAGACACAAGTTAAGCCTTTCTACAATTTCTTCAAAACATGAGGTTTCTTAACGGGTTAGAGAATCCTTATGCTCGTGAATGATATGAGTAACTGTAGGAGACCTTAACCTTTATATAACTTCCATATCGGGTTTTTCTATCATAAGGTCGATATGGACCCGGTCTACACTAATTGGGACCTATTTTTTACTAAAATTTTGACCCATTAATCTAAATCATTTATTGAGTCACTTTATTATCTTTATCTGGATCAAATGATACAATTTAACCGATAATTTATTTAAAAACCAAAATTGCAATTAATGTTATCCAATTTTATGAAACATGGACAAAATTGTCCCTAAGGACAAAAATGTCTAACAATCTTCCCTTTGGAGAAGCATTAATTGCAGTAGACTCTAATTTAAAAACTCGGTTAAGTCACAGTATTGTATTAGTCGACTAAGTTTTAAAACCAAAACATTTCATATAATAATAACAAAAATCCATCATTATGTCTCGTAAGGCTTTCGATATCGAAAAGTATCAGATAAATGTGTCATGTGCAACACAGTTTCAATACAATCACAAATACCTAATACCTCCCTAACATGAATGGAAAAATGGAGTGTGGCCAACTACGATGATACCTTTATGATCTAAATTGTATCATCTTCCTTTGTAGGTCTGATTTCTCCAACTTTATGCTAAACTACATTAGAAATTCTGTTTTCTCCCACCGAATGCTAAACAGCATTAGAGAACTTTTATGGGATTAAAAACTTATATCCCCCTATGTCATGTCAAACTTTATAGATATCTATACTAAACTGTATGTGTCTAAATGACATAGGCACAAGGTCAATCTGTATATATGCCCAATGACCTTCAAATGCTTAAGATCAACACAAATCTTAAGACTTTTGTACGTATTATGACAATATATGATGATACGTAATACTAAGAATAAATGATAATCATCTTTATCAATGAACCATCATGCTATCATAATACTTTAAAATGTACAAATGTACTTGAAGCAAACATAACGATGTCTTTAACTAACAATGTCAAAGTACATCAGAACACCCATACTATATACTTGTGTTACAAACACAAGTAGGTAAAGTCCTTTAGTTAAATGATCGACTCATAGTTCCTCAGTCCTTAAATGCTCCAAACCTTAATGTCACTTTTTCGTGGCACATCTTTATGACCAAATAATTGATCTTTAACTGCTATGACCTTATACTATTCTTTGTTGTCATTAAACAACATTGTAAGAAGAATGCCACATTAAATCCAAATGGGTCTAGCCACTGAATGGACCATAGATCACTCAGAAATCAAATTTCTGACCTAAACCGTCTGCGAAATAGCCCCTTAGCATGCATTCTACATGCCTGGTCAAGGAAGTTACACGTGTCCCTTTGACACACTTTTATGACATTGTACCATATGAAAACTTGAACTGTAACCTTAAGTAAACTTTTAATCATCCAGACATATAGCTTAATCTTAAATCTGAATTCCCTACGAGGTTTGGTCTGTTGACTTTTCTATATGTCAAAATATAATCCTTGATTCCTTCAAGTATCTAAATACTCGTTAGACTGCATTCCAAAGGTTTATAACTGGATTAACCAGATATTGACCAAACAGTGAAGCAGTGAATGCAATGTCCTATCTAGTACATAGCCGAGCATACATCAACTATCCGTTGTACTAGAATACGGAACATTCCTCATAATCTCTCTCTTCACTTTATTCTTTGGGTACTGTACCAAAGATTATCTCTTACTATGAGAGACAGGTGTTACAACAAGTTTACTGTCAACCGTATTAAAATTTTGTAACACATACTTAATGTATGCTTTCTTTGAGAGGTCTGATAAGTGTTGAGATATGTCCTGGAGAATCCGAATACCTAAGACAAAAGATACTATACTAAGGTTTTTTATGTCAAGTTTCTTGACCAAAAGTTACTTATCCTCATACAACATGATTAACTGACTTGATGTGAGCAATTTACCATCCTCATGCAGTAATAGGAATATAATTTTGCTCCCCTCAACTTCATAGTACAGGCATCTTTTGACTTTATTTTTCATGAAGCCGGAAGAGGCCATAACCTCATCAAGTATAAGGTATCACTTTCAAGAGGTTTATTATAAACCATATATTGATTTGCATAACTCGCAAAACATGACAATACTATCTGGATCCTGGGACCCTACAAATTGTACCATATAGACCACTTCATAAAGGTTTTTATTCAGGAAGGTGGTTTAGACAACCATATGATGTAACTCTATATCATCATAAGCTACAATTGTCTTTATCACTCAAAATGTATCCTACGAGGATACGAGAAAAAAGTTAACACAAAGTCAACTTTTTTTCCTGAGTGAACCCTTATGCAATTGAGCGAGCCTTTAAGTCGTTAAACTTTATCTTGAAATCCTTTAGGTCTCAAACTTTATTTACAACTGATGAGCTTACAGTTCCTGATACAAATCAACTAGCTCCTAAACCTTCCTATGCTTCATGGTTTGCATCTCGTCATTCATCACATCCCCCCACACATCCGCATTGGGTCCAGAAATAGCATCTGTAAAAGTAACTAGATCCGTAGTATGTATAATAATATAGTGCAGCACACTGACAGACAATGTTGTTAGATGGGTAGCAGGTCATCTCACTCTAGTGGATTTACTTAACTGTATTAAATCTCTGTACCCCTAGGAATCTCTCTATGCACAGGTATGGGTCTTGTTCTTGTACAATCATGGTACAAAAATCTAGATCCACTAGATCTAGCTGTATGAGTAGCGGGTACGAGATAACTGTTGTATTCGCCCTGCTATCATCCGAAGGGTCAAGGGGCCCACCATCATCATAGACATGGTATTCCAGAAACTTAGTTATTTATGATTCCAATATTTTGGTCCCTCCTTCTCTACAGTAAAATCTGTAGCCCTAAAGTGGTTGAGATATTTCACTAAATAGCAATGGGGGGAACGAGCATGCAAAATTTTTTTATAAGGATTATTGATCGCTCGTCGTAACGCTAATTAAAATTAAAATAACTAGACTACTACTGTAGCAGTGGCAAGTCTAGGTCGATCCCACAGAGAGTGTGTGTAAAGTT
>JANJEY010000235.1:24042890-24054165 GCA_024703695.1 Erythroxylum cataractarum | reverse complement strand
CAAGGTTCGGTTTCTCCTTTCAACCACACCATTATGTTGCGGTGTGTAAGGTGGAGTCCATTGGGATACAATCTCATTATCCCTAAAATAAGTTAGAAACTCCTCATTCAAGTATTCACCACCTCGATCTAATCGAAGTGTTTTGATACTTATACAGAGTTGTTTCTCTACTTCATGTCTAAATTGTTTGAACATTTCAAATACTTCAGACTTGTATCTCATTAAATACACATACCCATATTGTGAATAAACATCGATAAAGGTAATTAAGTACATAAAACCATCTCTAGCATGAATGGACATCAGACCACATATATCAGAATATATTAGGTCTAATAACTCATTCGCTCGTTTACCCTTTCTTTTAAAAGGTGATTTAATCATCTTGCCCAAAATGTAAGATTCATATGTGTCAGATGATTTATAATCAAATGACCTTAAGTTACCACTCTTGTGCAGCTTACCCATGCGTCTCTCACTTACATAGCCAAGTCGATAATGCCATAAGTAAGACGATTTTAAGTTATCTCATTTTTAGCTTTTATTGTTATTGATATTTAAAATTGGATTACACATATCTAATATGTAAATATCATTGCACAATGTAGCAGTACCATACAATATTTTATTCAACTTAATTGAACAACTATTACTTGAAAAAGTTAAATGAAATCATGTTTTATTAAGACATGAAACAGATACAATGTTCTTTGTCACAACGGGTACATAATAGCAATTATCTAAAATTAGCTCTAGGCCACAAGGAAGATACATATGTTCCTAAGGCTAATGTAGCAACTCTTGCTCCATCTCCCACACGTAGGTTCATCTCTCTCTTCTTAAGCGATCTACTATCCCTGAGATCCTACATATCAACACATATGTGTGAGCCACATCCAGTATCTAATACCCAAATGTTATGATTAGAAATAATATTAACCTCAATGACAAATAACATACCTGAAATAGACGTTGAGGCATCTAATGCCTTCTTTTGCTTCAGCGACTCCATAAGCTTTGCAGTTCCTCTTCCAATGTCCTTCTTTGTTGTAATGGAAGCATATCCGCTTTGATGTAGTCTCTTTTGCCTTCTTCTTGGCTACACCTCCCATTGGCTTCTTGGACTTCTTCTTCTTCTTTTGGTTCCTCTTGCAAGAACCAGAAGCAGAGTCCACCAACATCACAACCTTAATGTCTTTCTTGACAATTTGCTCAGTTGTTTTGAGCAGATTAATCAGCTCAGGCACCGAGGTGGATATTTGGTTCATTTGATAGTTAAGCACAAACTATAAAAAACTATCGGTCAAACTAGTCAGAATTAAATCTATACTTAATTCATAATTCATTACGAAACCTAAACTGACTAGCCTCTCAATGTATCCATGCATCTTCAGCACATACTGCACTAAAGATGATCCATCAGCCATCTTAGAGTGGAAAAAAATCTCAAATTCTCGAACTTTTCAGACCAAGCTTGCTTATCAAATAATTCCCTTAGATGGTAGACTATGATATGAGCATCCTTACCCTCATGATGCTTTTGCAGTTATGGTGACATAGAGGCCATCATTTTATAGCTAGCCAGTTCACTATCATCCAAAAGCTTCTTGTAAGCTTTATAATCCTCATTAAATGCATCAGTAGTAGGGGGATCGAAAAGTGGTTCATCTAGGACATATCCTAGTTTCTTATATTTGAGAATAATTCTCAAATTCCGCAGCCAATCTAAGAAGTTTGGTCCTGTGAGTTTGTTGGAGTCTAATAAAGAACTTAGGTTCACACTAGACGAAGACATCATGACTATTCAATAACCTAGAAGAATGAGAGAAAGTGCTAGAATGTACACTTAATGCATATCGATAAGGATTTTAATCACATGCATTATGGGTCCTACTATTTTTATTCAAATCCATAGCCCTCACTATGAATTCGAGAAAACTTATAGTTTTTCTAACGAGTCGATATCTAATATTACTAAGAATGACCTTAGGTTTGCCCAACAAGTCACCTTAAGTTAATCAGTAGGTATCATTCATACCAATTGCATTCAGTTATGCAACTATCGACTTGTGTCATCAACTATTGATTTAGCACACTCATTGGGTTATCAACTCTTGATTCGCATACTTACAATTTATATAACCCAACTTTGCCTCTATCTACGTTGACCTTGAGTTTACCCAACAAATCAACGCTTCCAGTTAAGATCAACCCAGTAATCCATATTGACCTTAGGTTTGCCCAATAACCCAACTCTAAAAGAACTTTAGTTCTTGCCATATTAATGAAAGGCGTAAGTCCTAATATTTCGATTAAGGGATTTGTTCTTTGGTCTCATCATTAGTAAGAAGGTAATTATGTATATATATCTTATATATATATTCATATTATGGACAACTCAATTAAATTCAGTCTTTGTCCATAACCACCCTTAAAATGCAACTAATGCATGTATCACACAAAGGAGGTTTAACTTAGGTTGTAACTTGACTATGCATCAAAAGTTCATGATTTGATTCAACTCTTGAACCAAATCGAGTACTAGTGTTAGTTTCAACTAATTTGAATTATGAATGTGATTCGATTGGGAACCCTAAAATTCA
Source organism: Erythroxylum cataractarum (assembly GCA_024703695.1). Classification (NCBI taxonomy): domain Eukaryota; kingdom Viridiplantae; phylum Streptophyta; class Magnoliopsida; order Malpighiales; family Erythroxylaceae; genus Erythroxylum; species Erythroxylum cataractarum. The sequence continues at coordinate 24,051,562 of JANJEY010000235.1, read as the reverse complement.
ATTATTTTGATGTTCAAATTAAACACTTTAATTCTAGGACAAATGCCTTTTTCTAGTTACACTAGAAATGTTATGCTTTACTTGGATCAATTCTAAATTAATCCCTAAGGTTTTCAAAATTCCTGAACATCGATTCATCTTCTATAATATCCCTAGATCATCTCAAATTTATTTAGACAATTTTGACACAAGACAAAAATATCTTGATGGTCAAATTCATCAAGATAAATAAGTTAACCTACTAGACACTAAAAGGAGGACCAATTTGATGTCCAAAAAATTTCCAGAACCCTAATTTCAAGCACTTCCACTTAGCATGCTACTAACATCAAAATAATACATTTCTTATCTCATAAAAACTTTATTAAGGTCCTATAACCGAAATACATACATATAAGTCATTAAACAAGTCAACTTCATCAACTTTCGAAAAGCTGACCAATGTTGACTTTGACTTGATTTATAAATTGAATCAAATTCAATTAATTCTAGAAAAAATCCAGACTCTTATACACATTTAAATGTTTCTAATAAAAAATTTCAGAATCTAATTCCTAAGAATTATTTATTCACTTAGTGGAATTAGCCAGCACATTACATGTCTATGACATTTGTCATATAACTTCTAACAGTATTCATACTCTACATCATACATGCATAAGATAATCATTATAACAACAAGTCTCATGCATCTAATACATGTGGAAACATCTTACCTTGCATGTCCATGCAGAAAATTGATAAAAACAAATTTTATAAAATTTAATATATAATTTACTAGCATGCATGGTCATCAGATTTCCATAATTTCCCATAATTTCATGCATGCACCACGCTGAAACTAAATTCGTAATAAAATAGAAAAAAGCATTCAATTGCAATTTACTTTAAGAGAAACATAATATAACACTTTATAAACATTTCTGGAAAAAAAATCTAAAATTATTACAAAATTTTCAAATTCAGCACATGCATTCAGTTTTCTAGAAATTCCCAAAAATCATCATATAATATACTAGATATAAATTTGAAATAAAATTGCAAATGACTTTCAATTGAATTTTCCTTTGACAAAAACATGAAACAACATCTTATAAACATGTCTGTGAAAGAAAATTAAAAAAAATTCTAGAATTTATACAAAATTTTTCAAATCAACATGCATACCAGTCACAACCCAACAAGCACTTTGCATATGTTCAATACATCATCTAATACATGCATGACCTGGCTCTGATACCACTGTTACTGCTAGGGGAAGACATGGATTCATCATGCATCATATGCACAACAAGACAGTGGAAGTGTCGGAATTTAATTCCGATCACATGACATCCCCAAATTTCAGAAACTTAGATGCATGCATACTCACAATATATGAACATGAAATTTTACTATATGTACCTTTTAATTCTCCTCCTTTCTTGATTCTTCTCCTTGTTTGGGTTTTTGCAAATACCAAAGCCTTCCTTGATCACCCAAGAACACGCAAAGATGAAGAAGAATAATGTGTAAGGGTGGTTTGAGCACCAAATTAAATGAGTTCAAGTGGATGCTCAAATGGAGAGAAAAGTCAAGACTATATTGCATGCAATTTGATTCATGAAACAGTTGCATAAAATTCTATGAACAAGACTCAAGACACTTCTATCTCACTCTAGAAGACTTCTAGACACCTTATCCTCTCACTTAAGTGTGTAAGAACATGTTAGCTTCATTGTACATAATTGAAGAACTCACTTATGTATCAACTATCAAGCCTTCGATCTTGATCATGGCTATCGTGGCTATCGTAGCCTGCTTAATTAACAACCTCGCCTTCGGTCACGATCATGGCTTTATGAGCCACGATTGTGGCCTACTTAAAAATAGCTATACACACTTTGTTTCTCATCTGATCTTTTATACGTGTGACCCTTAGGTTCCTGGTTATTTTGGGTATTTGAATTAAGTCTTAATTAAAACAAATTATGAAGGGTTTCATAATGCCAATTTACTGGGATATAAGTGGATTAACACACGAACTCTTCGATAGTTAATTATCCGACCTAAGAACCTTTTTATAGTCAATTATCAAGCAATTCGTCCCCTTACCATTCTATACCCCACTTGGTTCAGAGTTTGGTCATTTGTCAACTCCCATTAGACTGACTGCATCACATCTAGTTCAAGTGATGTTTGTTCTTGTCCTGGGATATCATTGTCCTATGTGTCATTGAAGAATCTCTTCATGACACATAACTGCTCTAGCCAGAGACTCCTAAGTAATGACCCCAACAAGAGGTCGTGAGTATCATCTCCTTTTATCAGGAGTGGTAAATTCTTTATTGGCTACTTAATTACCTTCGAATACCAATAGCAGTATCCAATCACCATCCTATAAGCGACCTCGTCTTGAGGCAACAAGGAATGATGTCAAAGTACATAATTAGTATCCAAGATATTCTTGAATATCTCAAGTCTAAGAATATTTGCACAATTGCTATGATGAGATTAATCATTGACATTTTATAGATAATCTATATGATAATCTCATAGCGGGTCATTTGATGTACTTAGTACTCTTAGTAAGCATCCACATGTTAACTTTAAATATCACATGCTTATAATTTGTGAGATCCACTGCTTGATCAATAGTATAATATGTGCTAGTCTATCTAGATTAATAATGTCCTATCTTATTAATCCTATTACTAGGGATATTTTAGATACTAACATAATTGCACATGATAAAAATCTCATTATCATGATCTCATCATTATTTCGTTCATGCTATGTTTTATATCATGGATTTTATTAATTCAATTTAAGATCGACATCAATTCATAAATAAATGAATATCAAATTAATAAAAAAATTACCTTTCGCTTTGTTAATCAAAATAAGGTTTGTACAAAAGTGTTAAAGATGATTACCTTTAGAGCACTACTCTAACCGTTTTTATTTTTATTTTTGCTTTTCATTGTTTCAAATTCAGTAAAAATATTTGTTTGTTTGAATGTTTTGTTTTTGGTTTTATTTTTAGTTTCTTCTAGTTTTCAAAAATTATGAAAATTATAAAAGTGATATATTTTTTTATTTTTATAGTATGATTTGTTATTAACTAAATATATATTATTTAATTATTTAATTGAAAAAGAGTATATAGTCAAATAGTTGAAAGGTTGAGCACATAAAAAAGGTGATTGATTATCCAAGGAAGGTGACAATTGATAGCCGCAGATACATTATACATTATACAATAATAAGAATATTGACTGAGACTGTTGGGATACAGAATCCATTGCAGCTCCCGTCACCTGGCAGGAACGTGTTTGATCTTTTCAATAATGTAAGTGGTCCGTCACGTGCTGTCCGACATGTAACATCACAATGCATCAAATTCGAAAATAATCTCAATTTGATACTTGTTGCTAATGAGCTTTATAAGTTGATGATTAATGCAAAAACACGATCACCTTTCTTATAAACCCCCTATTAGTACTTGTTTCTGAGTTCTATCATTTTACTTGTGAGAGATGGGACTGGGGTAGTAACTATGTCGTTGTCCATCAAACAATTATGTCATTGTCTCAACTCTCAAGTGATGCAACTGAGATAATTAAAGAGTGGCGGACCACCAAGCTAGAGTCTAGACATTGAGTGCTACTCACCTGAGCAATCAAATTATTTAAAATAAGAAAGAAATGGAGGACCGTTTATTGTGGAGCCTACGCCTTTTTTTAAATATATTCTTTTTTTATTACATTAGGTATCACAGCTTAGTCGGACTAATCCTAATCCCTTAAGATCCTATTCTAAAAGTCCTAGAGGGGGTAAACTTGAAAATCTCAAGATCGCTCAGATTCTTACGTCGTTTGTATACATCTGTGCATAAGGAGTCCCCTTTGTTCAGCATCAGGTTTCCATCAGTCCCCAGGTTTCCTAATAGCTTCAACTCCTATACTGCCACTGGAAACGAGACGTCCGTAATTGATTCAATCAAGAAGTTGTGCCCAAAGGGCTAGAGGATCATCAATAGGAATAATGACTATTTCTCCTCCATTGGCATGACTTGAACTCAAGACTTCCTGAAAGGGAGAGCCTTAAGTGAGAAGCTTTGACCACTCAAGCCACTCCTAATTGTCTATTAAATCCATTCATGAAAGCATGTGATGGAATCCCAAGTCAAGACAGTGAGCAGCGGTCACTCTGTGACCTTTGTGATGTGGCAAATTTTCCAACAATAAATATTTATTGTCCTGCAGTGTATTATCTAACGAAATTTACATTTCACTTAGAACCTCATCTAGGACGGTTTATTAGTCAATCTGAACATTAACAGAGGTAAGACTTCAAACTTTGTTATGCAGGCTATATAAATAACACACAGATTTCTAATTGAGTAGAAACAGGTGAGTGGGAAATGGGGAGGAGCCTTTGTTGTTGGAAGGAGGGCGTGAACAAAGGTGCATGGACTGCGGTTGAAGATGAGATTCTTACAAACTATATTAAAGCCCATGGTGAAGGCAATTGGAGGAGCCTCTCCAAAAAAGCACGTTGGCTAAATGAAAATGCACTCATAACTTGAACATTCTATTTCTCGCTTCTTTTTTTAACGAACGGAAAGCCAAGAAGCCAACGGAAGAAAACTATCTAGCGCAGGACTCTGCAGTATAAAGCTCTGTGCTTGTCTTTGTGAAGAAGGTCTATGACTGTCCATAAAGGTTCCTGTAAAATATGCTTGCCAGGGCTGCTAGAGATGGCATGTGATCTGCACACTAATTCTTTTTTGGATATATATGTTGGAGTTGGATCTTCCAATTTCGTCGAAAAAGTTTAGGGATATCTGTCATTAAAAAATTAAATTCAGCTAAATTTGTATCAAAAGAGGACAAGATGTTGATAACTTGCAGTGAATCTACTTCAAGAATGACTCGTCGATAACCTATATTATTATTATTATGGTAATAGATGTGGAAAGAGTTGCAGGCTTCGGTTGGTCAACTATCTGAGGCCTGATATTAAGAGAGGAAACATCTCGTCTGATGAAGAAGACCTCATCATCAGGCTTCACAAGCTCTTGGGGAACAAGTTATTTTACCAATCCTTTTTGTAAAAAAAAATCTTACCTTCCTTTTTTCTCGGATTGGAATGATTGATCTGGTGGCTATATATGTTTTTGTGTCAAATAGATGGTCGTTGACGTTGAAATAAAGAATTACTGGAACTCCGATATGAGAAAGAAGGCACTTGTTCACCGTCGATTGTCCTCTACTCGTCAAATCGGTGGAGATAGTGCCAAGACCGGTACGGAAGGTACTCCTCTAATTACATCCACACAACCACTGACGGTGACAAATAATGTCGAAGTGGTCCGCACTAACACTGCGTTTGGTTATTGTCTATAATATGCAGAGATAGAACGAGCCAAAAATTTAGAGATAGAATGGAACAAAAATTAGAAACAGTAAGGTGTTTGGTTGTGATGGATAAAACAGATAAAACTTTGTCCGCCTCGAAAACAGAAATGTGTTTGACTGCAGTTGACTAAACATACACTACAAGAAAAAGAGCCTTTTAGCCTCGTTTTTAAAGTAAACGTCGTGAATGGTCTGAGGCATTCACGACGTCTGAAAAAACGTCAGTAAAAGACGGAAGATTCTGCGACGTTATAGTAAGACGTCGGGGATAAAGGAAGTGTTTGACGTCGTTTTGGTAGAAAGACGTCGGAAAATAGAATAAACGTCGTTTATGAGAAATAGACGTCGAGGAAGGCCAGGTCCACGTAATTAATTTCCCCTTCCCCACCTGTTGAGACGACGTCGTCTCATCTTCAAATTTGCAAACGTTAGCCGCTACCTTCGTTCCCTCTCTCATCTTCGTAGTCTTTCTCACCTTCGATCCGTCTTCCTCATTTTAACCTTCCCTCTCTCCTTTTGTTGTCGCGCTTAGAATCTGTGGAGATTGCTTGAGGTAAGTCATTGAAGTAGTTTTGCGATTAATGTCGAGTACTGTAAGTTTTTGAGTCGATTGAAGTGGCGATTTAATCTGGGTTTAAGATTGGTTAGTCATTTGTTTTGATTATTTTGGGTTTGCATTGTGTTTTATACGGTGATTCTGTTCATAAAGATAGTTATTGCTATTAGTTGCGTTGTGTTTTGGGTTTTGGGAATGCATTGCTAAGTTATCAACTGAACTGGTTTAATGATTCAACATATGAGGGTGAGATAAGAGAAAGTAACTTTGATGTTTTTAGTTAATCTAATTCTGAAGATATATTTGATGAGGAAGTCAGTGAAAAGGTCGTGACTAAGATTCTTTATAGTGGTGTAGAAGATGTCACAACAGATAATATATCAGATATGCATACAAATTCAACATTTAAAGATTCATATGAGCTTAGGAGCATAGATGACAATTCAGATGAAGAATGAAGAAGAAGGACTAAGCTCCCATAATTTAAAGTAGTTAATGATATAATGAGGTGAATTGATTTAAAGGTTATTATATTATCTAATTTAGTGAATGCATTTAGATAAAATCTAGTCCAATATGTTATTGAGAAGGGTTTTTGATTATGTATATATTAAGAATAAGAAATCTAGAGCAATTGTTGTATATAAAATGGGTTGTGCATGGAGCATACATACTTCTTCAATAAAACATAGGACTACATTTCAAATTAGGACAATCTGGATAGTTGGCCAAGTATCTTCTTCATGTCTTTTTGTCTCTGTTCATAAGTGTAAGATGATGGGATTTCCATTTCAGATATAAAATATTTATAGAAATAAGAGGAGACAGACATGCAACTACAGAATCCTACATTGTTTATTGTCTAATCTCCCATTTCCATGTGAAGACAGCGTGTAGAAGTAGAAATCTTCCTTCTCCTCCACCCTCTCGGAGCTTCACCTCAAGATTCCCTTAACTAGGTTCACTGCATTTTTTTCTTTCAACATTTGAGCATCAGAAGAAACAAAGTAAATGTCCTTTTCTTCTTCTTCTTCTTCTTCTTCCTCTGCTGTTCTACAGATTTTCCCTTAAAATTTTAACCTTTTATCACAAATGGGCAGTCAAAGGACTCTCCCAAACTATTGAGTTTAGATTGCTGTTATAAAGAATATAGTTTATAATGCGACCAGAGCATAAAACTTAAGATTGTCTAATTTACATGCATTTAAACCTTGATATATATGATTATTCAAGTCATGCTTAACATTATATCTTTTTTTTTATCTTGAACATATACATGAAGCAATAAAAAGGTACTGCCAAATTGATCCAGCACTAGTTGGACAAGATACCAAACAACATGTGTTCTAGGCACACTTGTAATCTTAAGCTAAAATGTGATATGTTGTTGAACAATCACTATGAAAGTTTCTATGCCTAAATTAAGAAGGCTTTGGTCAATCCAATTATTATAATGCTTAGGAGTAGAAGAGCAATAATGAAGAGATTTAATAGGAAAAAGGATGGGATGGAGAAGTATATGGATACATTTTTCCTAGGATTTAGAAAACCTTAAAGAAGTATAAATAACTTGACAGTAATTGGATGCCAAACATTTTTCTTTTATATTTAGTTCTTTATACTTAGTTTTATGCTTAAATGTACTTAGTATTCTTATTTTTTGATTAAAGATGCAAATGGAGGTATTAAGGGGAAAATGAAAATACACAGCTTTCAAATCCTTGAAAGACCCGAATTTAATAAGTAAATAAATTAAGTCTGCAGTGGAGAATAATATCTAGTGTACCAGTTCCTTGCTTTTTGCCTCCTTCCTAAATAGTCCTTTCTTTCCATAGATTATACATACTAATCAGTATTAACTCATACTACTTTATATAATTTTAGGAGTATAAGCTTTTATTTTGATGTGCCAATGACAACAATCTTTTATTTCTGCCTAAGTAGTGAATTGTGAATCTTCAGGACTTTAGAGTATTTCAATAGTTCTCCTTCCTCTTCTATTTGTTTGAGAGTATAACCACAATTATAGAAAAAGCTCTTCATGCATAAATTTTAATTTAAGATCAGCTAAGGAAAATAAAAGTTGAGCATTACAAATATTGGTATGGATTATCTTTTTCAGTTACTATTTCACCATATATAGCTTCCTTATATAGAATAAAGCTTTATTACCTTAAAATATTGAAGTAAGCCTCTTTATTATAGCTTCCTCAAACCCCTAAACATCTATTAAATAACTTTCAAAGCAAAAGGGTAATTTTCTTAGATGCTTTATAGTGAGACTCTAGATAAGAATAGGATAATGGTCTAAGAATAATAGAATGGTAAAAAAGGATATGCTGTCTAGGAATTTTTATAAAGCTCTATTTAGTTTTTTCCTTATATGTCAATCAAGTATAATCAGGATTTCTTTGTAATATATAGTCTAACAGCTAGCATATTGCAAGATGACATGTGGGCTGGATTAGCTGATGAATTGATGTTGTTTTTCAGGAAACCAATAACGGGCACATCTTACCACCGGGCTTCTTCATCTCTCTAATTGCAAAGTTAATCCCACTGAGTTGCTTCTTGTTCCCCCTTTGCAAATATCAGTACATATACAGGTTAGTTGATGCATTAAACTTTTATTTGACCTTAACATTAATTATGTTATTTTTGTCAATCATACTGATTAGAAGGTCATCAAATCAGATCCACAATCTGAATCTTTC
>JANJEY010000235.1:23997286-24007441 GCA_024703695.1 Erythroxylum cataractarum | reverse complement strand
TATACTAATATGGACTATTTTGCAATTTTTAAAAATTTCAGGGACTATTTTATAAATTTAAAAAATTACCCGAAACGGTACCCGATACCGATCGGTATTGGTATAGTTCCGTTCCAGAACTTAATCTGATACCAAGCCCGGTACGGCATTCATAACTTTGCTCATAACTCTGATAAATGGTTAGCATAACTTTGCACCGCATCAAATATAAGCAGAACTTTGCAACATATAAGTTATATTTATCCTATAATTTTCTTAAAACTTTGTTTTCTAGATTTGTATCTCCTAATGAAGATGTGTAATATTTTTAAGCTATTTTTTGAAGTTTTAATTCTTTTTTTACTTTATTCAAAATTTATTTTTAAATTTTTATTTATTCTTCAATTTTTACTTTTTAACCTTCATCATTCTTTTATTGTCATATTTGCATGTGAGTCTACTGAAAACAATCTCTCTATTATATAGAGGTAAGGTTACATATTATCAGACCTTCTCATATTTTACTTTATTGTAAGACTTCGAACTAAATGTAATAACGACGACGACGACAACGAGAAGTCTTTAGAGGACTGAACAATTTTAAGATCTTGGTAGAAAAAACAAAGGGGTTTAGTCATTGGAGGTGGCAACCCTTGTTTCTCGATATAAGCTTGATGCTCCATATCAAAATAAATTAACTAGGCCTGACTGGAAACCTCTGGAAATGCGTCAGTACTGTACTTACCGGTAGAAACGTGAAAGTGTAGAGTGTAGCACAAAACCGGGGTCGAGTGGGGACCGACATATCTGTTTTCATCTCCCTTTCAGAAATATAGTTTTCAAAACGAAGCTCTCTTGAATCCCTCTGCAAATCAGTGCTCCCCCAAATATTGGAAGGCATTGATTGCCACATAGTCGTTAAATTAAATATGAGGCTGCACATTTTCCACACTGCCAACTAATGCTGAAGTCCAGATCATAGTCAAACCATTTATCGTTCGTCCAGAAATAATAATTATATGTCCTCCCTTTGGAAATAAAGTCATATATTTGAAATAATATTATCACATAAATCAATAAGCTCTACAAGTCATTGATTTGTACTTTCAATCTAACCTTCTCCATGTGCTTTTTGAATGTTCGTTGCAGGGGCCCCTAGGACCGTCGGCTATATCTTGAAAGCTAGCCCCAGCTTCTGTGAGAGCATGTACTCTTGCTGCCCCTTTTTTTGGAAAGATAACGGACTGATTAACACTTACTACGCTCTGTTATGGGCATGAAATCTTCTGTCCCATTTTAACCGGTACCTTCTGTCTCAATAACATCCTATTCATTTAATGGTTGCCAATCTCACCTAACAATTTAAATTGTTAAGATTGCTTGACGCAGGTTGTTCTCTACTTATTACCTTGTGATTATAACAAGATATAGCTAGCAATGACAGTTCATTTGCTTTCACCTCCCATATGTTCTCTATTTTCAACTTTTATTTATTGGGTACTGAAGATGATAAGCAGATTTAAGGATTGATTTGATATTACGACAAAAGCATTGGCCCTGAGGGAACCACGGCAACTGTTTTGAAATGAAATCACATTCTAACGTGTATGAAAGTTACGTCGACTAGAACTAGTTAATCATACGCGTGGATACTACTTTTAGAAAACCAGAGTAAGCATCCAACGTGGCTTCACATCGAATCCTGCTTGCCCCTTTTGTCATCTCGAGGAATCCTCCCTTCATGTTATTCGGAACTGCTCCTGTGCCCGCTCCCTTTGATTGCAATTTCTCTCTGAGTTTCTTACCGCTGATATCTTTTTCACCGACCATAACGCCTGGCTCACCAGGAATCTCCGCTTGGACAGGACGCTCCAGAGCTTTGACTGGGCTCTCATCTTTGACATTATATGATGATTTTTCTGGTCCTGGCGCAATCGGGCCATATTCGACGCCTCTTTTTCTTGGCCGACATCTCCGATGTAGGCCGTTTTGGCATATGTGCACCACGTGTACTTAGCTGACACCTGACAACATAGGACTCAGCTGACCCCTGTTCGACGACGTGCTTCGCAGTTAGGCTGGCTCCCACCAGCACTTGGCTGGGTGAAGCTCAATACTGATGTTGCTTTTTCAGGACCCAGTAATTCTGCTACTACAGGTGGGCTACTGCGTGACAGCACAGGTACTTGGTTGTGCAGCTTTGTCCAGAACATTAGGAGGTGCTCCCCATTGGGTGCCGAATTTTGGGGGGTCCTTTCTGATCTTAGGCTCGCTTGGGATTCCGGATACCGCCATATCGTACTAGAGGTGGACTCGAGCATTGTGACGAATATGCTATCTTCTCCTCAGTTGCGGGCTACTTCCTCCAACTCATTTATTTTGGACATCCATGAACTGTTTTCTAGCAACTGAGTTGTCACTCTCCAACATATATATCGAGAGGGTAATAGGAGTGCGGACTGACTTGTGCACTTTGCCGGACAATTTCTTCTAGGATTTACTAGTTTTCAGAACCCTTCGAAGGGCTGCCTACCTCTCCTAGAAGAGGATGTGTCAGGGGTTCAGGCACCCACGACCTAGCATGTAATATGTTTTGTTATTATCCTTCTTTACAAAAAAAAAGAAAAGAAAACCAGAGTAACGAGTATACAGTAAATTGGAAATTATTGCCACGGACATAACATAAAAAGTCATCCTGTGGTAATTTCCATGACCAGAAAAATGAAAATGTTACACAGCGACTACTGAACGGCAAATGTTTCGATGTAAATGTTCTCCATTGTCGGTTTTGGTTTTTCTAGAAGGAACAAGCGATTTAAAAATTTTAACCATCCGTAAACTATGGAAGATAGCTCAAACCTACGTATATATATGTCTGTATGTGGATAGAGACAGAGGCGGATCCAGAAATTTTTTTAAGTGGGGTAAAATTTTAATATAGATAAAATTTTATTTTTAACGGGGGCAAAATTTTAATAGGAGTATAAATTTACTTTTTTTGTGGGGGCAAAATTTAAAAAAGTATACTATTTTAAAAAAATTTATTGGGGACAAGTGGGGGCAATCCGCACCTGGATAGAGACGACATTAACACGGAGAAGTTATAAGTGGGCATCTAATAGAATCAACCACCCAGGTCTTCTCAATCACTCACAATCAATCTCTTGCTATTTGACAAATAATAAATATAGCATGATGAATGTCCAGTTTTCTGACTCTCTCTGGAATTGACATGGGGCTAAAGTAGTGATAACAACTTGTGGTCCAGATCATTTAAAGCAAACTTCTAATTTCCCACTTCTGGCTCAGTACTGCTCACTTTTGGCGTGCTTTAATGGCATTTTCTTTGGTTTCCCAAGAAGCAACAGCGTTCAAGAGTTCATTCCGCTGGTAAAGCATCGGACTGTCATTTAATTTGAATGAGTTAAAAATTTGAGGCAGGCCTTAATTATTTGCACACATGCTGAACTGAACTAATTAAATACAAACGTAACGAATACCTAATTGTTAGTAAAAGAAAACATTAATTTCCAGTTTGCTGTATAAAAGTTTAGAGGTAAATTCTGGTTGTGGGATTTCAATTTTCAACTAAAAGTTATTGAAAGATGTTGATTAGATTGCGAGTAGTCAATGATTAAGTGGTGGCGGAGAGATAATAGCATATTTTGTGTCTATTTGAATCCCTGGTTAGATTAGACATGACCCTTGCCTTGCATATTCAGATTTCTGGCCATGAACTATTTCATTGAGATGCATAACTTTAATTAACATATGTCTCATTTTTAATTTGTTTCTTAATCATATATGGATTGGACATCATTTCTCAACTAAAATATAACTGTTTACGACTGCCAACTTTAACTTCTTCCTCCTTCCAAATTGATATATTACTGTATGCGTCGTTACTCGTTACCACCACATCAAGCACAAAGTTGGTGGGCATGGCAGCATTAATCAAAGAAGGCTGCTATTGTCACGCAGGAAAACAACAAAGAATGAAAGATTCACGTGGCTTTACATTGTGTGTCAAATTTCTCACAGTAAAAATAACATTTAAAACGCTTAATTCTTCTCGTGTCATATACGCTTTTTTATTTGTTTATACTCCCACGCCCGAAGTAAATAGATAGTTTGACAAATCAATCTATCAAACCTCACTTTTGGTAGGTGCATAATGGAAACATGCTGGACAGTTGGATTGGAAGTCAAATTGTTTTCTCATTTAAGAATAGAGAAATTATCAAATTAATTTTTCTATGTGTGTTTATATATATGTAATTTGATTACAGATTACTTACAAAGTATGGATATTGATTTTTTTAAAAAAATAAGAATCTGAATTGTTTTAAATTTACGTAATTTAAAGAATCTCCTCATCATCTTTCTTAACTTCTAGAGAGATAATTCACTTCCAACATCTATGGAAAAAAGAAACAAGGACAATTAGAAGGTAAAAAAACAAAAGACAACCACACAGAAAGTTGAAATCTATTAATATATATGTATATTGAATTTATTAAAATAAACAAATGATAGAAGTGAAAATTTTGGAAAGCTGATGGAGGCAATGATATGATGAGAGTTTGTGTGCCATTATTATTCGGACGAATAACAAAGCAACGAGGGAATGGAAATGATCCATGGACACGGCACACACGGCAAGTAGACTAGGTGACATCTAATCTAAGCCAGCCATTCCTCTTCTAAGAATGTAAAATTCTCCGAACCCCATAATTGACAAGGGTGCAAAGAGCTCCAACTTTCAGGCATTGATGCAGGGATTGTACAGTTTTGTTGCTCTGAACAAGGCGAAAGGTTGTCATGAGGGTGAGGCCCACATTCTATTCCCTTCTCATTATTGCATTCATTCCCTTCGGCTTGGAACAAGTCCGTGTTTAGAAACTCAGACAAAAGGTCATTGACATCGAAATTCACTAGGAAGTCCGCTGATAAGTTGCCCTCCAGCTGTGGCCCTGATGTTCTCTCATCAATATCATATCTTTTGATCTCGTCATTTGAACGATTACTTGGTGGCGGAGGAAGGATGACTTTTGTGCACCGAACGGCTTTTGTTCGAATCACTTCAGGCTTTTGAAGAGTACCACTAGTTAGATGTTTCAACTGTGCTGAGGGACTAGAGCATTTAGGATTCTTTTTGCTTTTGCCTTGGAACTTCTTTCTCAAGTTGGTGTTCCAATAGTTTTTTATTTCATTGTCCGTTCGCCCTGGTAATCTTCCTGCTATGAGTGACCACCTGCAGCACCCACCTCAAGATTTACAAAAGATGGAATTTGACAAAACTTTTCAAGCCTTTCTCAATCTTTGATATGTTCTTTTGCACAATATTTCCTCTATCCTATGCTTTAAAAGTCTTTCCTTTCCATTGCATTGTCAATGCCCAATTATTCTGGCCTGAACAGTCAAATCTTTCTGAAACCTCTACATTTCCTCGTGTAAAAGAAAAGGTGCTCTCAGAGCTATGCCTGTTATATCTATATATGTTGCATTATGTAGTTCACATATCACAACCAAGCGACAATCATTAAGCATTACTTGTTCCAAATATTCCAGGAATTATTAACTCAAGAATTCACGAAACTTTTGAATTGTTGATCACTGCTTTTGGCAGTAAAATTGACCAAAAAGAGAAAGGCCTTTTACACCTCATTTTCACACCTTACAGCACCCAGATGAAATGAAGTTTGACTTAGATTGCATCCCTCGTCAGTAAAGTTGACATTGGTAAATCGTAAAGAACGTCCTCCAAATACATTTTTTCTTATATACTACAAACTCTAGAAAATATCTCGTCAGTGATGATGAATTTGGACTTGTCTAACTTCTAGACCCGATGACCGGACTCGTGTTTCCTGTTTACTTGATGAGCAAATGATGTGGTTTTATTAAAACGAAAACCAAAAGCAGCAAGTTTATTGTTAGAGCGAACTTAACAGCTTCTGCACGTTTTTAGTAACCTGACGATTGAGAAGGATAAGTAGAAGCAGCATCGAGTATCTTTAGATGGAAATGATCAAGAAGAAGAAAAATAGTATGCAGAAGAGAACTAAGACTGATTGGGGGAAAGAAACTGCTAATTTTTACCGGTTACCAAGAAGCTTGTGTAATCTGACAATGAGCTCCTCTTCTTCCACGGATATGTTACCTCTCTTGATGTCTGGCCTTAAATAATTCAACCATCTTAACCTGCAGCTCTTCCCACATCGCTTCAACCCTACAATGAAACCACATTAACAGTTTAACAGCTTTTTTCCTATAAAATAATACCCAAATCAGCCATGAAAAGGAACAAGGAAAAGCCAAGCTCCTATGAGCAACAAACCAGCTTTCTGGGGAAGGTCTCTCCATTTCCCGTCTCCGTGAGCTTTGATGTAGTTAATAAGGATTTGGTCTTCCCAAACAGACCATGAACCTCTGTTGATTCCCTCTTTGGCACAACATGGTCTCCTTCCCATTCTCTCTTTCTGAGGAATATTGGTCATAAGCATAAACGGAAGGATTGGCCACATATTTATTTGCCATCTAGAGAAAGAGCCATGACTAGACTAGTCAATTCGTAAGTTTCATCCCATACACGTTATTTTTCCCTTGTCCTAAATACTAAATATATGAAAAGCCTTAATTATGTACTGCTTCCATACTCAGCTCTGAGGTTTGCTATGCTCATCCTAGATATTTTATTATAACATTCAAATCAAGCCACCAAATAAAATTCATCAGGCAAGCATTCTTTTTCTATCTTTCTTTGCTATTTAGTTTATTATTATTATTATTATTATTATTATTATTATTATTATTATTAAAATACCATGTAATTGCCCAAACCTAATCTAATTATATCATTACTCAATTCTATCTTAATTTTATCACTATAAGAAAAATGTCGTTTAACGATGGATATTACTAACAGAAAATTTAAGGATTCCATCGGGAAAATAAATTAGTATCAGAATTTACCTATGGGCAAAGGTGTCGTAAAAACAGTCGTAGGTAATAATTTCCGACGAATAACAAAATATCTGTCGATAAATTTAGCTACAGATATTTCACGTAACCATCGGTGAATATACCGACAGTTGTTTGTTCAGTCGATTGTCAGTAAATTTCTGAAGGTCAAGATTTTTCTGTCGACAAATTTGCCAACGATATTAGTTATTTCATCGGTAATTTTATTACAACATTATTAACGGTTATGATTCTTTTGTCAGTGATCATATCAATGGTTTTTTTACGACAAATCTTATCGGTAAAGTTGGCGATGGGCTACCAATATTACCGATGGCTTGTTGTGTTCCGTCGGTAAGTACAATTGATTTTATGGATATACTTATTTTTCTGTCGATAAATATTTTTAATATTTTAAAAAATCCATTAAATTTTATTTGACGATCTTATGATTGATGCATAATTTACATAGTTATGAATTATTTGTGCATATTATTTTGATATGTTTATATATTTAATTTGTTTAAACAGAAGGTTAACTGATGATATAAAGTTAAAATTATCTTAATTGATAATAAAAACATTAAATTGTACATAATAAGTATTTGTAATTCAAATGAAATGATTACAAGTACCCTATTGATTTGGTGACTGCGAATGCTTTGATTGTTGCGAAGAAGTGTGACCCCTCTTCTTTAACTCATCCATCTCATTATAAAGCTGAGTTATGTACTCCATCAACTGTAGTAACTGAGTTGCCAATGTCTGCTCTATGCTCCGACACTCATTAACTTCATTGGTTGTCGATTGCCTACTAGATGTTACTGTACTCGACGTAGAGGATTGTGAATAACATGTGATCACAAATGAACCTGAGCCGAATATCCTTCCACGACGGTCCGTACCACCCACTACATAAAGATAAGTTTGAGTCTCATCAACATCTTCAGACTATTAAGACTGTCATTAAATGCTTTTTAGTATTTGATCATATCAGAAGGCAATGTTTATATTAGTAAGTGATAATTATTAAGCATTAATATTAAACCATAAACTTCTTATACATTTAATTCTCTACATTGGGTGTTGACGAATGTCACATCGTCATACTTCTTAGTATGAGTGTGCAAAAGAGCTAACGGCGTGTAGGCCTCATGCTCATAGACTTTTCCTGTATAAGAATAAAATGTTATAAATCAACTAAAATTTATAAAAATTTCGACAGAGTTTCCTTTATTTTTATGATATTTACCCCCTATTGAAAAAAATAACTTAATAACACAGTCATATATGGCACCAGGCATTGATAACATTATCATTCTTCATAATACACATATTTTCATTCCAAAATTTACATATTAATTTAAATTGAAATATAGCAAAGTAAAAAAATTAAAATATAAATGCAAAGGGTAAATATTTACAAGTCTCTTTGCATGCTCGTAGTGAGTAATAGATACTCTTATATGTACAGGAAGACTCTCCCCCCGATCCTCCACGTTTGTTGGTAGAATTACGCTCTGAAATAGACATTGCCTCAGGTGATGTCAAGTACTATTGCCAACGAATCCACATTTGTTCAAAAATATAAGGTGGTCGTATACCAATCTTGTGTATCGCACCAACAAAGTCTCGATAATATGAACATGCTTATCTCTTCCATACTTTATTAATGACCGCGTCAAATCCAGAATCTCAAAAAAATTCTTTTTGAAATAAAAGGAAAAACATTCGATAAATACTTATAATGTAATAATATTTATCTAATTAATGTATAAAAATCAATTAAAAAAGAAAATATTTTTTTATACCTCAAACTCCCGATAGTAAGATTGTGCCCTGAAAGATATTCTTCTATACATAACTCTCAAGATCAATCTTCTCCTTAAATTTGGATCTCATGTTTCTTATGCACAGTCCAGATGGGATCATCCTAATATAAAAGAAAATAATTTTATATCATTTTTAAAATTTAAACCTACAACTTAATTATAAACATATAGTATTTCATGTATTTTCACTTACAGATTATTGACAATTGTAATGTAAGTTCTTCCATCAGGTCCCTCAACTCCAGGCTAGCGGCCACCTCCTTCATTCGCATCATTTATCCTTGATATCTCTGTCACTATAGGGGTAGTGGATGATATAGGGGTAGTGGATGGTGTGGCAGCAGGTACGGAAGGTGATGCCTCATCTGCAAGTATAGTAGCTAGAGGGGGAGGAGGTGATTCAGCTCCAGCTGCAGAATGTGATGCTTTACTTGGACAATAATTAGCTCCAAATTGTTGTCTAAACCTTAGTGGCATTATATTTTTTTTTCTTTAGGGCCATATTTCAACATGAAATTCATATTTGATTGAATTTTCTAGAAATATAACAATTTGAATTCAATATTTTACACAATATATTGAAAAAGAAATAATTGATTTATTGAATATAATATTCAATTACAAACACAAATTAGTCGTTTTCATCACTTAATTGTAAATCAAAATATCTTCTTTTTCTGAAAAATTAGAATCAAAGCCAGGTTCCTCTTCAAATCTTTGGCCCTCATCATCCTCTCCAGATGAAATTTCAACATATTCATTGTATGGATCATTCAAAGTTTCATTATCGTCATATGTGACAGATACATTTATTTCTTAAATATCTTCCCGAAATGCTTCACTTTCAATTATTTGTTCTCATTTTTCATGTGACTCAAAAACACCTCTAGGTTTAACTTTGCAAATGACCAACTAATCTGACTTATCTCATCGTAAGCTAGGAAAAGGGATATAATGCACCTAGTTCGCTTGCATTGCCAACAAAAAAAGTTTAAAATTGTCTAAATCTTCTTCGCTTGTTGATTTCAACTAGCCTATATCGACTATGCACTTTTGTACCAACATTTGGAGTTAGATCAAACCAGTCACACTTAAATATCGCACTTCGCTTTATTGGCAATACAGGGTACTCAATTTCAAGTATCTTAATAATTTTACCATAGTAATCCATCAATTCTCCCTGTATGCCATCTCCATTATTTATTGTTGCCATGCTATGACCATGATATTTTGTATGATATTTATTTCTATTAACAAAAAACACTAGATACGATTAACAGTTCGCAAAGTTCCTGTTGGATCCCGGTATATGGACATTATACTCTAGAGTCAGAACTTCCTCTTTGCTCTCCCCCTGAAGATCTGAATTAAGACAAAAATA
>JANJEY010000235.1:23948639-23966949 GCA_024703695.1 Erythroxylum cataractarum | reverse complement strand
TGGATGGCTCTCATAATCAGGCGATATGAAATGTTTTTTCGGGTACCATATTCTCTTATCTGAGTGACGTACGAGCTATAGGTATGTGGACTCAGGAGCTCCCCTTATGGAGAATGGAGAAGCCCCAGAATTTCTTTATACGCCTTTCTTTTCCTTTTTTTTTGTTATAAAAAGTCTTGCCCCTAAGAAATTATTGATTTCTCTTTATTTGCTAAGTTGATCATTGCCTTTGCTTCTTCCTTGAGTGTAGCTGCTTTCTTTCCCTCCTCTAGGGACGATTGCATTCTTTAGAAGCTTTCCAAGTTGTATGTGCTTTCATTTCAATTGGCTAACTTTCGCACCTCGAGCCAACATGTCCTTCCTATTGAGAAGCAGTTGATTTAGACAGACCGGTTAGAAAGGCTTCTAAAACCCACGTGCTTTTAATTCCATTAGTAAGAATATCAAAATCACCTATCATTTTTGAAAGCAGGGAGAAGGGATCTTGTTTCTGCAATGGAAAAAATTGGAGCTGATTTGACTGGGCACAACCTAACGATAAGGATTTTAATTATAGTTTTCCTTGCGATGGTCAGGGACAAGGTAGTACTTGTGATATTTTAGCTTGGGACGCATTTTATAAGCGATTGTTTCGGGCAAGAACAAGGTGGGGCCTTATGGGCAAGCATCTCCTTCCTTTGTTCTTTTGTTGTGACGCTTTGGTTGCCGGCGAATGCTTTCAAAGGCAACCTTTTTGAGTTTTCGCTTGTTTCCTAGATTGAAACAGCATCGGTTATTCCTCCAATGGCTTTTTCTTAAATAGAAAGAGCATCGAAGTCGTTCACAAGAATTGACTATTCTATTTCGAAAGCTAGAAAGCGAGAAAGAGAAGTCCTTTAATTAAGCAAAAGTGATCAACATCATATTTTTTAACAGACAATTACCAATAATTTTTCTGTGAACTTCCGAAAATCTGACAAATGTAGCTTGGCAAGGAATTTGGAAGCATGGAGTTGCATATGTGACATCAGAAGTTAAATTTTTTTCCTTACAGTTGAGCAATCAAGTTATTGAAAATGTCAAACAAATCCTGAAATTTGCAACTATCCATTAAAAAATAAAGACCTAAAATTCCTAATAATAAACCAAAATCTCCTACATGATTAGTTACAATTGCTTTTTGACAAGCATTTGACGCAATAGATCGTGTGAATGGAAGTTAAAACCAGCACACCCACAGCCAGTGAAGAGTTTGGAAATTTCTATTTATGCAAGATCCAGAGAGGTCCATTGACGAAATGATTAATAATTACAACGGGTCCAAATGGATAGCGGGTTGGTCTAGTAATTAAGGGGCGACCATTCGGTCACCTATGATACCAGGACCAACAAGTCAGTGACTCTTTCCTTTTGTGCCCGCTTTCTTTCCTATTGCTTATGTAGGTAAGAAGGGAATGCCTAAATGTCTGTAACCTAGCCTCTATGGCAAAGCACTTTTTGAATCAGATCTTCTTTGGTGGGAAGTTCTTTAATCATCCCTAATGAAATCTATATTTGGAGGAGTAGGTGAACGTACTCATTAAGGAAATGATCTTTATATAGAAATGAAAGAATCTATATTAATTAATGAAGAAAATATTGCAAAATCAAAAGTGACTCGAGACAAAGAAAGATCAAGGCAGCATACCAGTTTTTTCTTTATACTTTACTTAGATTTGTTTTTATGCAAAGAAAGGAAAAAATGACTCGATTTTTGGCACCATGCACCTCGCCCACTCTTTTTTGAAAGGGTAGGGTTAATCAATAAGGGAATTAATTGGTATTGAATCTTCATGTAACAATTTCTTTTTCATTTTTTTACATTTGATATTCATTTTTAAACCAAACAAGGATCTAACTCTCTTTTGTCAGCTAATCCTACAAGCTTTCATATAAAGCCTATATATTAATTAATTAATTGTAATTAGCTAATTGTATTTAATTAAAAAAAAACATATAAAAAAGATGAAAGGAGTATCATTCAGGAATGATTGACATTCCTCTCATGCTTGAGGGGTATGGAGCAATACTTGAAAGTTAAATATCATAATATTGTCCCTATAATGATAATATATAACTAATCACCCCTTTTTCATTCCATAATGATTGAATATTTCTCAAATCTATTGACCAAGCACCCCCTAAATAAATAGTAGATCCGACGTTGTGCAAGGACATATAAGGTATTTGTCAAGAACCTACTCTTAAGAAGAACAAAAAAGGCAACAAAAGGGTCATATTTTGCTTCATTTTATTTTTATAAGAGTCAAGAGTTGACTCTCATAAAGAGTAAAAAAGAGCCCATATTTTATCTCATTTGGTTCTTTATAAAAATGACCTTTTGATCCTTGTTAAGAACAAAAAGAAGTAAAATAGGAGGTTTTTTATTACATTACCCAAAGCCTATAAAATGTCAAGAACATCATGAAGCAGCCAATTCTATGATTTTAGAGAATAATCAACGTCTTAACTATATTTTATTAAGGTTGTTAAACATCTTATTAATAAAAAGGTGGTTTGTGAACATAAATTATATTATAAAATTATTAGTATAAAATTTTAAATTATAAGGAAAAAGTTAAAAGAATATAAATTGCAGAATAATCAAGTGTAATTAACTATTAAAATTTTTTTGGCGTACTCTAGAAAGTTATCAAGTGTTAACTCAGCATTATTTTGTACTAATTTAAAAAGTCAATGGAATACGGCTCTTTCGCACAAGGAGAAACAGGACAAGCCAACATTAAAGGGCCCACCTCAGATTGCACCCCTAATTTGAAACTAGAAGCCCCCGGCCCACAGTTTGGATTTGGAATATGATGTTGGGATTTTGTCCGAAATTGGAAAATGATGGTCCTAGACAAACGGCAAGGGAAAGTGAACACAATTTCTTTCACAAGCCACAGCACAATAGCATATTTCTTTCGGAGTCCCTGTCATTTGCTTGCACATTTTCAAAGAAGCGGTACTGTTCAGGATTTTTCTCTTTTGTCTGTACATTTTTATGAAAGTTATTGTGACACATCATTATGAAGGAGTTTCGAGTTTTCCTCTTTAGTATAAGAGTTGATAATTTGATATCCTTCATAGGAGCAAAGAGGAAAAGTCTTGTTCCCTACTGGAATGTGAACACAGAAGGCCATGTGATGTGATGAAGCCAAGTACATAATACCATAAATATGATAGATAAACGGAACAATTCATTTGTCGGGAAGTTAAAGCCGCTTCCCCAGAAATTAAAAACTCACAGCTTCCTTCAGTACAGACCACAGAGGTAAAGCCGCTTCCCCAGATATTAAAAACTCGCAACTTTCTTCAGTACAGACCACAGAGGCTCCACCGGTTGTGAATTCTGAAAGCTATTGCTCGTGGTTACGTTGCATGCGTTTTACATGTCATATACATGAAGCTGTCTTCATCATCCTTATCTCTATTATTGAAGATTTGACGTTTACTTGCAGCAACAACAACCTCTCTCCCTAGTCCCTACTCATTATCGGATGCATTATTGCTACTCCTTTTGGTTTCACGTTTTTAAACTGGTTGTTAACCACCAATTTACCCTTGCATTTGTTAAGTGGTAGCTTTTTCAATGTCCTTTTCTTTTCCTAGTTCTTCTTGTAATTACTTCCGCGCTGTTCCTTTGTTAACCATTAATAAAGCCTAGCTTAGCCAAATCCAATATGTAGATACATATCGTGTTGAGACGGCTTTATGATTCATGTCTTGACTTACACCACTATGTAGATTAACTGTACAAGTCTCTGTAAAGATGTGAAGATATGTGACTGTGTATGGAGATTGTGTAACTCTATATAACCGTGTATGTTTGTGAATGAGGCAGAAATGAAAAGATAATCTGATAGAAAATTTTATTTCATGATATAAAAGAGAAAAATATGCAAGTTTTCAAAGAGAGTGCAGCCACAACGTCCAAAAAAGAGAAAAACAAAAAACAAAGAGAGGGTAAAGAGTGTTGTATTTTCATCTTTATTTGATTGTTTTTTAGATTGGAGATTGATGGTTGATTATGACATCAACTTTAATTTCAATCTTGAAACTTTGTGAGACAATTTGTTGTTAGGAGGGTGAGAGATCAACTTTTCTTGTAAATCCGGATTAATTTAGTAGATTTATTTGTTAGTTTGCTCCATGTTTTTTTCCTTGTATATCGGAGGGTTTTTTATGCTAAATCTTGGTGTTTATTTCATTACTTAATTTCTTATTCTCATATTATTTATGATGCTACAATTTAAAGAATTCTTTCTTGTTAATATCTGGCTAATCATTTATAGAGTTGTTGTTTGTCTCATAACAAGTAGCTAGTATCAAAGTTATCCTAATGGAAGGTGGAAATAGCTATATGGTTAAGTTAACGTCATCACATTACTCGATATGGAGGCTCATGATGGAGGAGTTTTTGTATTGCAAGGATTTCTTTGATCCTATTGATGTGAACAGATGTGTGAAGGATGATGTTCCTTCAAAACCTAAAAAGATATCAATTAGAGAATGAGAAAAGATAAAGTAGAAAACTCTGGGCACCATAAGACAATAGATTGATATCAGGACATTCAACTATGTGTTTTAAGAAATAAATCCCTTTAAGCTATTGAAGAAGTTAAAAGGCTTGTATGAAAGGAAAATTACTCATAACAAGACCTCTCTAATTAAAAGTTTTGTGAATTTGAAGTTAAAGGCTAGAAAATCAGTGTCAGAACATCTATGTGATTTCCAAGACATTACTAGATAGCTAGCAAATGCTAGTAGTGACAATTAGCAACTCAGCTCCAAAAGGTATTTTCTCTTTAGATGTAATCAAAGAAAGTATATTTAATGAAGAAATCAGAGAAAGGAGATTAGAACTGAAACTTGCAAACTTTTGTGACAGAAAGTAGGGGAAGGAATAAGAGTAGGGGTCCTAATAGTTGTGACAAGTTTAAAAATAATTCAAAGTCTAGAGCTGACAAAGACATGAAGGCAAGTCACTGTTACGATAAGTCAGAATATGTTAAAAGATTCTGTTATAACTGGACGAGGGATCAAAAAAAAGGAAGCTCATCAGAATGATGATGATGATGATGATAGGAGTACAGCTGCAACTGCTTCAAATACGAATGATGAGGTATCCCTAGTTTATATAACTAGTGAATGCTTTCTTGTCAAAAATTTTGGTTTTGAATGGTAGATTGATACGGGAACATATATTATTGTATTCCAAAGGTAGAGTACTTCTCAAATTACAAGAGTAGAGATTTTGGTAGTGTAAAGATGAGAAATCAAAGTTTTGCTAAGATAGTCAGTATGGGTGATATCCAGGTTCAGAAAAAAAAAAAAGTCATATGCTTACTGAACTTGAGAGATGTACGACACATCATTGATTTAAGGCTAAATATGTTATAAAAAATTGTTTTAGATCGAAAAGGTTTTCATCATACTTTTAGGGATAGAAAGTGGAAACTATATAAAGCGCAGTGATGGTTGCCCGAGGAGAGTTATGTTGCTAGCTGTACAAGACACATTTAAAGGTGTATAGTAGTGAAGAAGTATACACAAATAAAGAGAAAACTTCACCAAATCTATGGCATCGACGATTGAGACATATGAGTGAGAAGGGATTAAAGTTACTAGTTGAAAAATCCCTTATACTAATTAAGAACTCACAACTGTTTATTCCTTGCAATCATTACTTGGTTGAGAAGTAGCATAAAGTCTCTTTCAATAGAAGATCTACAAGGAATTCGGAGTTATTAGAGTAAGCGCGTTCAGATGTTTGTGGTCCTATTAAGGAGGAGTCACTAGGAGGGAACAAATATTTTGTTATATTTAGTAATGATACTTCGAGGAATACTTGGGTATACATGTTGAACTTTAAGAGTCAAGTATTTGAAACTATTAAGAAGTTTCATGTTTTGATATAAAGGGAAGCTCAGAGGAAGCTGAAGTGCCTATGAGCAAACAATGGAGGGGAGTATACATCTAAGGTGCTTAAAGAATATTGTACATCATATGGCAGCAGACATGAGAAAACTGAACCAGAGACTCCACAACATAATGGGGTTATTGAAAGGATGAACAAAGCCATTTTGGGGAAGGTTTTTTGCATGCTCAAAATGTTTATGTTATTAAAGATATTTTGGGGAAAAGCATTTGAACTGTGGTTTACCTAATAAATCGAGCTCTTAGTTTCATTGGATTTTGAGATTCTCAAGAGAGCATGGACTAGCAAGGATCCACAAATCATCATTTGAGAGTTTTTTGTTGCAAGGTATTCTGACATGTACCCAAGGATCAAAGAAAGAAGATTGACTCAGATTGACTCAAAGTCAATACCTTGTATCTTTGTTAGATATGGTGGCGATCAATTTGACTTCGGACTTATAACCTAGAAAAGAAAAGGTGGTCAAGAGCTAGGACGTGGTCTTTTAGGAGCACGAGGGAGGTGTTGATCTTCTGAGTGGAGATGAACCATCATACTGTAGCTCATTAGATGGCATAGTTGGCTCTTTGTCAATTCTTTTGACTATCGATCAATCTATAGGTGAAGAAGATGAAGTGTGTGACCAAGCACACATTGGTGGTGATCAGATATAATTTAATATTGATGAGCTACATGAATCACATTCAGAAAATACTGGAAAAATAATATATTGAGAATAATAAGCAGGGAGAGCAATTGGATCCAATAATTGATGAAACATGACTTTGAAGGTCAACAAGGGAGAAAAGACCTTCCATAAGGTATCCAAGTTTTGAGTACCTACTACTTACTACTGAGAGGGAGTCTGAAAATGTGCAAGAGGTTGCATTTCGTGAAGATAAAAATCTTTAGCTCGTAGCTATGAAGGAAGAGATGGATTCTATGAATAAAAGTAATAATACAAGCTTGTAAAGCTTCTAAAAGGAAAAAAGGCATTGAAGAACAAGTTGGTGTTCAAGATAAAGAAAAATGGTAACAAGCTAGTCAAGTACAAGGCGAGGCTAGTAATGAAAGGATTCATTCAAAAGAAGGGTATTGCCTTTGATGAAATCTTTTTACTAGTAGTCAAGACGACCTCAATCCGAATAGTTTTGAGTCTAATTACCTGTTTAGATCTTGAACTCGAACATTTGGATGTTAAAATAGCCTTTTTGTATAGGGTTTTGAAAGAGGATATATACATGGAGCACTTAGAAGGCTTCAAAGCTAAAGGCAAGGAAAACATGTTCTGTAAGTTGGAAAAAAGTCTATATGGCTTAAAACAAGCTCCAAGGTAGTAGTATCGAAAGTTCAATTCCTTCATGACTAGTCATAATTTCAAAAAAACTTATGTCGATGCTGGCGTGTATTTTAAAAAGTTCTCAGGTGAGAACTTAATCGTTCTTCTTCTTTATATTGATTATGGGTCAAGTGAGAACTTCATTATTCTTCTTCTTTATGTTGATGATATGCTGATTATGGGTCGAGACAATTGTATAATAGAAAGATAAAAGGAAGACTTGTCTAAATCTTTTGATATGAAAGATTTCGGACCTACAAAGCAGATTTTGAGCATGGAGATAACTCAGGATAGAAATAATAGGAGATTGTGGTTGTCTAAGGAGAAATATATTGAACAAGTGACAAAAAGGTTCAATATGTATCATATCGAGCTAGTGTGCATACCACTGACTTCACACATCAAGCTATGTAAACGTGCATGTCCCTTAAAAGAAAAGAAGAAATATGGTTTGTCCTCTATTTCATATTGATATGCAGTAGAGTATTTAATATATGTAATAGTATGCACGAGGTCAAATATTGCTCAAGCTATTAGGATGGTGAGCAGATTCTTGTCGAATCTAGGAAAAGTTCACTAGAAAGCAGTGAAATGGATTATAAAATACTTGATAGGCACATCAAAGTGGAGTTTCTGCTTTGGTAGTGGTGAGTCAACTATAGAAGGCTTTGCGAATGGAGATATGGTTCTATATCTTGATAAAAGAAAATCCACTTCAGATTTTCTATTCAAGTTTGCATAGGAGTCATCTTACGGTAATCCAAGCTATAAAAGTGCGTGACTTTATTTACAACTGAATCAAAATATGTAACTATAGTGGAAGGTTGTAAGGAGACGTTTTAACTCAAAAGATTCCTTTAAAAATTAGATGTGTAACGAGAAGATTATGTAATATTTTGTAATAGTCAAAGTGTTATTAACTTGAACAAAAATACTATGTCTCATTCCTGTTCAAATAACATAGATGTTAGATATTATTGGTTGATGTTCATGATAAAGAGCAATAATTAATATTGAAGAAGGTTCATACAAATTTAAATGGTGTCATATGCTAACTCAAGTGGTTCCTAGAAATAGGCATGAGCTTTGTTGTAAGCTTGTTAGGATGTATTTCAAATAGATGATGACGTGTTTTCCCCATATTTGTCATTGTGTATGTTTGCGAATGAGGGGTGCTAGAAAGAAACACGGTTACTAATACGGTCATATAAGTGGGAAAAAAAATTATTTCGTGATATAAAAGAGAAAAAGACGTAAGTTTTTTAAGAGAGTGCAACCATAATGTCCAAAAGTGAAGAAGATCAAAAGGAAGACAAAGAGTGTTATATTCTCATATTTATTTAATTATTTTTGGTATTGTTTTGAGTGATTACTGATTGTGATATTAACTTTAATTTCATGCTTAAAATTGAGATCAAATTTTTTTATAAATCTTTATTAAATTTAGTGAATTTATTTATCCGTTTGCCCTGTAATTTTCAAAGTTTTTCTACGTTAAATTTTAGTAGTTGTTTCATCATTTAATTTTCATACTCGTATTATTCATACTGTTGTAACTTAAAGAGATCTTTGTTATCATTAATATTTGGTCGGTCTTTTTGAGAGATGCTTGTCTTTCCAACATACAGTTAAGGTGAATTATAGAAGGAAGGGCATCTAGAATTGCGTTGTAGCCTCTGGATATGAAATTTTCAAACGCAAAACCATTGTCCTATACAGTTAGGTTACTGTTCCTGGAGCTAATTAACAAGGTGGTTGTTCTGCATCAGGCAAGTGGGATGGGACTTCTACAGCAGATATTGCTTGTCCGTGTTAGATACGAATCTTTTCGGATGGGACTGCCTCAACTAAGAATTTCTGATCATTGAACGCGACAAAAATAATCACCACTTCTGGAGTGTTGATAGTTGTAAATTAATTATAATCTGATTTCTTGCAGTTTCCATTCTGTACATTTTATAAACCACCTTGTAACTTAACGAGTAAACAACGCTGGCATCCTCTTGAACGTCGGGAAGACCAAAAAGAATAAGACATTGGAGTGCCAAACCTTCCGAGAAAAGACAGCTATGGTTGGCTGTCTGCTAATCCGGTGTTTTTACATAGTGGTGTCTGATTTACCTTACTACTTTGGCTGTTTTGAAGAAAAAGAAATCAATCGGATTGGAATGACTGGTCTAAAGTGACTGAATCCAGCATGATCTATGGACGACGAACAATCCATAGTTAATGACCTGCTTATTTCTTATTTGTTAACCTGACCTGACATGACCATTGTGTTTTGTATTTGAAATATTGAGATGGAAAGTGGTAAAGATAGTGGGACATGTTTTACCCACTTCACATGTAGTGGCTGATCTTTAGCGTCAATTAGTTAAATATGTAAGCCTGCAAATATGGCCCTCACTTTGTACGTTGTTCTTTCTTTCCCAATATAAGTCATGTCCCCTCTGCGTCTTGCCGCCTTCAAATCTCCAACACTCGTTTATCCCCTTCGCTGATCGAACTACCTTTTACTCTTTTTGGTAATGAGAATTGATCCATATCATTACCTTAGTTAGCAGTAGTAGGCCGTGGGCCGTCTATATATTATACCTTCTTTCCTCAATTAAGTCATCCTTCACAGGAATTTTAACCATGCAACGCTACAACAAGATTTGTTCGCATGGTAATTTAAATTAAGCAAAGATCCTTTGGCAATGAATTTCAACGTTAAAGGTAGTTTTGGTCTACTTTACATTTTGATATTAGGATTAATGATACACATACAGGGACACTTCTTAAGCAGTTTTGGTTAATAAGCAGCATATGCCATTATAAAGGTTAAACAGGACTGAGCATCCATCCATCATTAAATCAAACTCGGGACTCGGGAGCACCTAAGACAATTTTATACCAAATTGTCCATTATAAACTACGATGATCATTGAAAAGAAGGCCACTAGGTCTCTCTCCCTTTTTATTGAGAAATCAGTGCTTCTGGTTCGTATAGGCTCAAAGGAAAAAATCTTTGCCCAATTAAGGTTCTTGATCACAGGAAAAATCTTTGCCCAGTTAAGGTTCTTGATCAACTACTCTGGACACTACATATGATATCTACCTTAGCCTTAGCCTTTGTCCATCGCCCTTGTGATCTTTTCTTTCTGGCTTTTCCTGCCTTTCTTCCAGTTATTATTATGTCTCATCATCAGTCAACCAAGGAACTGACGACAAATACAAAGCAGAACCTTTCCTAAACAGACGTAAAAGCTCACAAATATAACCAAAATAACCCACAATGGATCCTACGTAAATCACAACAAATGGCTCTGAAACAATTTAGTTAGAGCAACCACAAGACCAAAAGCCATAATGCAATGTTAACAGATAACGACGTGCAGAAAATCGCAGCACTTGGTAAAAGAAATTCCAACAAGATCACTTCTAGTGAGTCCAACTAGTTTGGTAATGCTCTAGTTGAGCACTTGAGCCGAGCATTCGTGGTCTAACAAAACATTTATATGAGAAGGGAAGAGAGAAGGAAAAAAGGCTGAAGTTTGAAGTCTGCTTGGAATCTTAGTATTGCGAACCCGTCTCTATCAAAATGATTTTTAAAAAAAAGCTGAATACCAAAATCAAAATCCCAGAAAAGAAATGGGAATTATCAGATAAATTGGCATTTTCATATTAGAAATTTCAAATTGTCAACTTTACTGCTACACATGCAAGGCTATAAACTGAACCATGGATAAACAGGGTGATATAAGCGAGATACAGTTAGCATAGTTGGTACAGAAAAAACAAAGAATAAATCAGAATCTTTCTTCCGCACGGGGAATGGGAATACTCGAAATTTTTAAAAAAGCATGTGTTGTTGAAGTAAATATGCTTGCTTCAAACTGAAAAGCAAACAAAAGCTTTAGTATGTCAGGACCAAGTTATCCACTATCAAGCTATATGTGGCACAATTCCATGCAGAGCACAAACTAGCCAACCCACTCTGTTATGGATGAAACAATGTATCCATCCATTGACTTAGATAACTCAAAGCAAAGCCAAACTGACCGAACACACACATAGGCAGAAGTTTACACATTTCCACGCCTTGTTAGATACTATCAAATTGAACCGAATCAGTACACCATTCAAATAAATCTTAGCTGATCAAGGAATATAACGAACCAAAAGCCTCAAAGGGAGGATAATCTTCAGAGAGAACAACTAGACTTCCTAGGAATACTCTTATCCTTTGCAATTAAAAAGTTCAATCATTGATTCATAAACCAGATCATAACCACTTTTGGTGGCATTTGTCATCTGCAAGCACTGAATCATAAGAAGCACCGGAACCTACATGAAAAGCAACTAGGCCCAGTGACTAATCCGCATGACAAAACAAGCGGAATGGAGAAAAAGCATAACACATTAGAGACTGCGCTCTAAAGAAATGTAATTATTTAACAGCTTAAAGTGCGAGACGCTATGAAAGATCGGTAAATAAAACCTTACAAAGCCAAATATTATCAAAGGCTAGCACTTTGCGACGACGCCGGCAATTGGTAATCAACAACAATAACGCTCTCCAAGTAATCCTTAACCTTTTCCTTCTCAACACTCACTAACTCTTCCTTCGAATCCAGAGCGTCCAATTCACTCACTCCCCCAAAAACCGCAAGCGACGCAATCGAATAGCCCTTAGCTCTTGCCGGAGAGAAGTTCTCTCCACAGGTGATTTGCTCAACACCACCAATCCTCTCCTTAATTCCTTTAATAACCCCCAAAATCTCATCTTTCACCTGTTGCCCTAAGTTCTCCTTCAGCTTCAAGAACGTCACCCTCAGGGCGGACCCCGGCGGCGGCAAAACCGAACCGTGGAGGTCGTCAGCGACCCAGTCGACGGCCATGACGTCCTCACAGATGGGGAGGACGAATTCCTTGACGACGGAGACGTGGCTAGGGTGGGCAGAGTAGGTGGAGAGATGGTCTTTGGAGGGGTAGCGGCTATGGAGCATGTGAGTAAACGGGAAGGGGGAGGATTTGGTGCGGTGGAGCGAACCGGCGCTGAGGTGGAGCACGGAGTCCAGAGAAGTCAGACCGTTGAGATTGGTGATCATGGAGTGGACTTTGGTGGGGTCTGTGTCGTCTTTGACCTTGAAGAGGACGATGTGTTCGACGGTGTGTTTTGGGGTTGCTGACATTTTGACGTAGGGCTTGAAGGGGAAGGAGAGGTTTGGGTGGCGATTGGGAGGTGGGAGAGTGAGGGAAAATGGGGAGCGACAGTGAAGCACAGAGGTGGCTGATCTCAGATTCAGACAAAACATCGTCGACCAACGAGTGTCGGAGAGTGCTTTGATGGTGTTATGTTCGTTGCCCTAAAGTTGGGCTTGCTTTTGTCATTGGATTGGGCTTTCATTAATTGGTTGATCTCCAAAAACAGAGGAGGAAAAAGAAAAGGCTAAAGATTTTAGCAGGTTATAGTAATCACAGTAATCACTGTGACACCTTATCTCACTATTTGTATATTATTTTATAAAATAAATTATAAAATTATTTTATTTTATAATATTAGTTCGAACTTAAAAAAATGATGCTAAGTTTAATTTTCAATATTTCATAAAAATAGCTCATTGTTATATCTCTTGTTAATTGTGTGATATGACTAACCGTATTAGATAACTTCATTGCCACGTTGTTTACATGTGTAGTATAATTATTACATGTGAAATTAGCATTTAAAAATACATAATAAATAATAAAATTCCTAAAACATAAAAAAGGCTCCTCGTTTAAGTAAAATTTTCCGACAATTTAACTCTTCTCATAGAATAGTACAGTTTATTGGCTGTCCTACGAGGGAGTCTTTAATATTTATTGTAATCCTAACTTCTGATCTTCCATCTTTATACACTTGCAAGTTGCAATAGGGTATCCATTAAATCTTTCTCTTGTGATTTATGGCCATTATCTCTTATTGCTCTCTCGTAGTGCTCCTTTATTAATTTCTCCATCAACTTAAGACACCTTATATTTACACTATGAATAGCTTTTCATATATCCAATAACGCAACTTATGAAGAAGACCAAACATTTAAGCTATATTCAAATTTCTTACAAGCACAAAGTCCGCATTCACTTGCTCTCTACATATTTTAACCTTGCTATCTTTAAAAGAGCACCTAGTGCTCATTACTATCTTGCAGATATCACTATTTTGATTATTCTTACTATCTCAGTGCTTACATCCACAAGAGCATTTTTATAACCTTTTTCCACTAGTAAGTGTAAATTTTCCTAAAGTTTCTCACGTAAAACACTCTTTACTCATAAGAAGTGGAGAGATAGGAAAATTGGAAATGCATTCTTTGTTTTTCACACTTCATTATGAAAGATTTGGTACCTTTATATATATACATTTGTAGATACAAGATAAGAGAGAGTATACAACCAAAAAGATTAATACATGGCCAAGGAAATAATGTTATCCTTATTAGTAGCAAATCATATTTGTTATGATTATGCAAAGATCATATATTATTAACCCGCTTAAGCTCATGATGACATGTTATTATGAGCTTGTCTCATAATAGATACAAGGTAGAAGAAGGCAAGCTTGTAGTCATCACATCAACAGTTTGGTCAGCAAAAAAGATATGCTTGATGAAGAGAACTTTGTTGATGACCAAGTCATGAACAAAATTAATGTTGATCACAATATGCTTTGTATGAGCATGAGAAACTATATAGGCAGTAAGATAGGTGGCACCAATGTTATCACACAAAAGAGTTAGTGTAATATGAGACAAGCTATCTTACCAAGTAGAGAGGTGATATAACATAGTTAGCAATGGTGACAGCAATACTGCTTCATTCAGCTTCAATAATAGATATTGTAATAGTAAGTTGTTTATTAACATTTTAAGAGATGAGATCAGGCATAAGTAATATATAATAGCTAAACATAAAGCAACGACATTAGGACAACTAGTATAGTAAGTATCACAATAAGCATGTAAGGTAAGGGAGGACGATTTGGTAAAGGAAATGTCATAAGATGATGTAAAGTGAAGATATTGTAGAATCCATTTAACTGTATTCTAGTGAATGTCAATGATTTGAATATCAGAACTAGTAAAGTAAAGGTATTAGAGGGCTTCAACAATGCTACAATATTCAGCAGAATCAAGAAGCGGATGGCTTTAGTTTTTGGATATAGGAAGGGTAAAGGTAATGGGTGTAGTGGTAGGTTTAGATTTATGAAAGCCTGTGTTAAGGAGGAGGTCCTTAGTTTATTTAATTTAGGTAAGGAGAAGACCATCGGGTGTGGTAATGGATCTGATGCCAAGGAAGTGATGACTGAGTCCCAAATCTTTAATAGACAAAGTTAAGTTGAGATCATAAATAAGAGAGGTCATGAAGGATTGTGAAGGACCTATAATCAAGATATCATCCATTTAAACTAAAAGAATGGTTACGTAAGAAGAGGTGATGTGAAGAGACAAAGAGGTGTCAAACTTAGATGAAGCAAAGTTAAGCTCAAGAAACTTCTAATTCAATCAATGGAACTAAGCCCTATTAGCTTGTTTAAGACCACAGAGAGCTTTGTGAAGACGACAAATATACGTGAAATGGAGAGGATCCAAATAACTAGGAGGATGAGACATAAAATCTGGTTCGCGAAAATGATCATAAAGAAAGACATTATTCACATCAAGTTATCGAACTATCTTATCGTGATGGAGAGCCAGAGTGAGAATAATGCAAACGATAGTTAGTTTGACAACATGGTTAAATATGTTAGTGTGATCAATGTTTAGGGCTTAGTGATATCCCTTGACAAAAATGCGTACTTTATATCATTGAATATAACCATCACGATTTCTTTTAGCACAAAATAATCATTTATAACCAACTAAGTTGACATCAAATGATGGAGGAACAAGAGTACATGTGTGGTTATGATAAAGAGTTGAACTCATCAAGTATGGCTTAGCACTAGTGGAAAATTTTGTATTTGAATGAAAGGTGCAGGATCAGGAGCATAAGGGGTTGTGGTAAAGGTAAAATAAGTGACATGGTTAGAAAAGATTTGATTAAATAGGTACGAATGATCATGAGGTGTGATGATGGAGGCAAAAGAATTATAAGGGAAATATAAGGAGTACTGGAGAAAGATGGGTTAAATGGTAAAAGTAAGGATATAAGGGAGGAAGAAGAGGAAGATGAAGTAATAGGAGAAGTGGTGTCATAAGGAAACGTATTTTAAGCAAATGAACATAAGAGAGGTGTAAAGTTTAGAAGTTATAGGGTTAAAGCAGGGATATCCTTTGTATTGAGAGTAATAGCCAAGAAAAACACATGGAATAGATTTTGATGTTAGTTTGTCAAGACAAATAACACTTATACAAGGGAAACAAATATAACTAAAAACATGAAGATGAGAAATATTTGGTTTATAAAGAAAAAATGTTTCAAAAGGAGACTTAAGATGAAGAACATGAGTAGGTAATAGGTTAATAAGATACACAAGAATGGAGAAGGATTTAAACTATATGGTTTTAAGGGAGAGGTATAAAGAAGAAGAGTAAGTATTGTTTCAGTAATATGATAGATTTTACGTTCACCAATACCATTCTGTTGAGGCATATGGGGGAAAAAGATATGATAGTTGATGTTATGAGTAGTGAGATATTGAGCAAAGGCGTCTTTGATGAGTTTAGAAGCTCCATCACATCGAAAGGTTTTAATGGTCGAGGAGAAAAGATTTTCAATGACAATTTTAAAATTTTAAAAACTAGGCAAAGTGTGAGATTTGTAAGATGAGAAAAATATCCATATATATCGACTAAAGTCATCAGCAAAAATGATGAAGTAACGCTAGATGAAAAGATATAATAATAGTGATGGTCCTCAAATGTCCCAATAAAAAAGATGTAAAGGTTGTGTAAAAAGATGAGATGATAATAGAAAAGAAAGGCAAATTTCTTGTCCTTGAAGACAAGAAGTACAAGGATTTATGATATAAGATTGATAAGCTAAATAATGTAGACTGACGCGTATGGCCAAGGCATTGATGCCACAAATTGAGTGACGTTGGAGTAGATATAAAGGCAACTAGATTTTTGAAGTGCAAAGAAAACTTCATTGTGAAGAGATTATTGTGGATAGAACCTACGAGAAGCAATATCTTGATTTTGATATGCTTTACAATATACTCAAAATAATTAAATTCTATGAGACAATAGTTATCTTTAACAAATTTGGCTATAGTTTGCGGTGAGTTGTGGAATAATTAGAATATTATTAACATGAATTTAAAGTGTGTGAGTGAAAAATGTTAAAGTACTAGTAGAGAAAATATGGTTGATACGCATGTTACCGACAATCATTTGATTTAAACCTTCATATAGAGTGATGTAAGCAATGACTACTATATGTGGTAACCACTTTGTGATGGTATTGGGCTTGAACTAAGAAATATCTAGATAAGACTGAGCATCCAAAGCAGAAAAGACTACTGTAAAGG
This sequence comes from Erythroxylum cataractarum, assembly GCA_024703695.1. NCBI lineage: Eukaryota > Viridiplantae > Streptophyta > Magnoliopsida > Malpighiales > Erythroxylaceae > Erythroxylum > Erythroxylum cataractarum. Next base: position 23,950,170 of record JANJEY010000235.1, on the reverse strand, counting down.
CACTTTTGTCATGCAAATGTCTATGTTGATGATTTATAAATTTGAGCATCTAAAACAATAGTAAGTTATAATATGCAATGTTACGAATATCATATTAGACTTGTTATTAAACTTGATTCTAGTACAACATGGTAACTATACTAATTAATATCGAATATCATTTTGGATAATTTTTTTAAAATTATAAAATATTTTCTAAATTTTATAAAATTACAAAATAATCTCTTAATATATTATGTTATACAATTTTTTATTTTACTTCGATCATATCTTAAGAAATCATAATAATATAAAATTAATATAATAAATACTTCTTTATTTTTTAAATATTATTTTCTCATATTTTTTATTCAAATATTTTCTTTACTTATTTCAAAATTTATTATAATATTTTTACATGTATATATTAAAAAGTATATATTATCAATATAAAATATATAAATTTTAAGAAAATTAAATATGATTGTATTAAACTAATATATTTAGTTATGTAGTCTATAATCACTTTGCATAAGTCTAATTACATAAACAAATTTATTTAATACATTCTTATTTGTATTTTTATTATTTATTAAATAAATTATAGATAATTTTATCATATTCTTTTTTATGTATAAGTAATTACTATTTTATATTGAAGAAATTTTAAGTTTTTCAATTTAGTCTTAAAATTTTTTAAATTTATAATTGTGATCAATATTTGGCCAATATTTTGGTCGTCGACTGGTACAGATTAGTACTAACTAAAAGAACTAGTACCAGAGTCTGGTACAAAACCTTCTTGTTTGGTATCAGTTTTTTATATAACTGATATTGATTGGTACAAAACGACGTTATAAACAATGGTCATATGTCTCCACCTCCAACAGGTTTGGCATTAGGTGTTGGGCTTAGACCTAAAAAAAATTATTGAAAATGTTTAAATGTTAGGCTTGGCTATTACAAGGATTTGTGGAGGAATTGGTGGGCTGGTTAGGATATTGAGGAAGTTAATAGTTATGGGTTATGTTAAAGGAAGATCCATTAGGGTTGAAGGGTGAAGCTGGGTTTGGTGGCCCATTATAGTTAAAACCCTAACTAGAAGAGGATTTGGATCTAGTTGAGTTAGAGTTGTGCCACCTTTGTCTTTTATCGTCAATCACATTAGTCTTTCATCTAATTACAAGTTATCCATTCATGTTGTATAAAGATGAGTTGTTGGTAAGTGATGTGATAAGTGCTATCTCAATTAAAAATAGAGAGTGAAGGGACTCAAGTCACTACTCATGGATCAATAATTTTGCTCAAAGCTTAGTAAAGGATATGTTGGATTCTCATGTTTGTTGGCAATAAGGAAACATTAGACTAGGCAACTGAAACTCTTCCACTTGAGGTATTCTAAAGAGGAAGGATTTGAGGTAGAGTTTTCAGTTATTGGTGGTAAGTTTAAATGCAATTAACACATGTTAAACTTGGTTTCCCCAAAAGAGGTAATTGGTTGAATCAAAGGTATTATTAAAATAAATTGTAATTTGATTTAATAGTAGAATTT
>JANJEY010000235.1:23919253-23934125 GCA_024703695.1 Erythroxylum cataractarum | reverse complement strand
AATATATCTTTTAATTTTAAGTTGTTAATTAATTAAATTATTTATTAAAAATATAAATTATTTATTAAAAATATATAATTGATGAATTATTTTCTTATTTCCAATTATATAAAAACTAAACTGAACCGACTAATTCGACTGAGTTAAGTACGAATTGGACTAATTTTCAGTTTGATTTTTACTTTTAATTTCTATGATTGAAAACCAACCGATTAAATAATAAATCGATCGGTTTTCTCTGAACTGTAAAAAACTGGTTTCATGTTCTTGTCCTCCAAACAACAGCATCATCTTCTTTATTTCTCTCTCTTACTCTAGACCTTCCCTTCAAATATTGTTTAAATGTCGATGATCTTTCACATTCATGGTTTTTAAACACTCTAAGAACCCTTATTTCGGCTCTTTCTTCTTCAATTCTTTGCTTCTTAGTTTCAAAATTAAAATTATCAACACAAAACTTTAATCATCCATCCCTGTTGTAGAAATTCTAAAACTCAAAACCTAACATGCCATGTTTATAGAGTTTTTATGAACTCGTTCTAGGATTCAATGAAGGGATTAGCTTCATTACAAGGCAAAAAGGTGTGCTTTGAGATTGAAATCAATCTCTTAAAAACAAACTAAACCAAGAGCTAGTAACATCTCTCATTCTCTCCCTATCTCTTTGTTCTACCTCTCCGAGACAGAAACATGGTGATGCTTGAAAATAGTCTCTCCAAACCCTTATTCGCAAGAATAATTGGTTTTAGTAGATTATTCTTACTCATGACTATGGAGGAGACCAGTCAATATAGGAAAAGATTGGTCCTTGCTTGTCCGAGCATTATAGGCTTTTCATTGAACTACTATTTGCTCTCTTAATTTTATTGTTATTGTTCTACTTCTATGACAATTTAGTGCTTTGATATAATAATGAAAATTGTATCAGCTTCTTGTTATATTTCTATTTACCATCTTTACTTTTGTTATTATTGTTTGTATTGTGAACTTAGTGCTTTCATATAATAGTAGAGAATGTGTTTAAAATAAATTGTAAAATTTTAAAATAACAAATGAAGATATAAATTTTAATTTTTGTGATATTAAAAATATTAATATTTGTTGATCAAATTTTAAAATATTTTATTTTTTACTTACTCTTTTATTTTTATTTATTATATATTATATATTGATTTTATAACTGTTTATCATCGGTTGAACCATTAAATTTTAAACATTTCCTTTGATAGGTTCAATATCCGATCCGGTTTTTAAAACATTGTTTAATACTTGAAGTTTTAGTTTTAAATTTCATAACTTCACAAAATTTTAAGTTAAGGATATAAATTTATCTTATGTTATAATTAACTATTGACCCTTTATATTAAATATATATTTTAAATTTAAGTTTTTAATTAATTAAATTATTTATTTAAAATATATAATAGATGAATTATTGTCTCATTTCAAATATATATTTATATAAAATAAAAATAGGATATGATTATTATCAACTTAATTAAGCTGTATTTACTTAATTAGCTTGTCACGGCCACACATCTAGATCTCATTCCTTTGGTACTCTGCCTCTGAAACCTAAGCCTTGTACGGGGCTTTGATGATGTAAGCAAGAGAGAGAATGAGACAGATAGGTCACAGTAGTAGCGTGAGCTGCGTGACAGAAACATCGGCGTCGGATATCGTTGTCCTCAGCATTTACTCTCTCTCTCTCTCTATATATATTTATATCCATTAATTTTTGTAATAATTATTAAAATATAATAACTGAAATAAAAAATCAAATCAAATTAGAGTGTATTGTGATTAACCCTCTTAAGTATTCTCCACAAAAATTAGAGTTTGTAACTTATCCTAGTTTGAAGAAAATAAATTAAATTTCTAAATAAGATGAAACAATATAAAAATTTAAATTACACCAAATTAATTAATGTGAATTCCATTCAGTTCTAATTATTTTTTTAAAATTTATTTTTCAAAATAAAATTTGTAAATAGCATTTTTAGAATAAATAAGGCGTATAAACATTTAACTAACCATTAAGTTTATTAAAAATTTTAAAAATATTTTTCAAGAAAACTTGAATATTTTGTATTTCAAATAAATAATATACACATAAAATATGTCATTAAATATATAGGAAAAATTTTACTTTATAAAAGCTTTGATTGAAGAAGTACTAAGTAATTAATTGAGATGTTAATTTTTTGTTATGAACATAAATTAAAACTTCGTCAACAAATTATAAAGTTTAATTAATTTATTACTTTCAAAAGAATAATTCTATTTTCTTAATTTTAGGTAAAATGTGTAAAAAGTATTTGTTAACAATATTTTTTTAATATTTTATAAGGTTAGAATTTTTTTAAAAGTTATTTGGTTAGAACACTTAGAAATTCAAAGTCAAATTTCCTCTTTTCAAATCTGGTGCATTTTGGTTTTGTTATGTGACCTTGTTAATGGTTAAAACATATGAACAGCTTGATATGAGTGGTTTGATCAATATCCTACTACGGGCCCCACATCCTACACCCTATGATCATCTCCAAGATCACCATCATTTGTAGCAGATGCACGAATCAATACTGTGATGCCGATGCTAGTTCCTGGGACCCACTTTGTCTTTTTAGATGAACGTTAACATGTAGTAGTTCTTATCATCCAGGCTAGGGAATCTAGACAGGTTCCGTAGCTGAAACTGTAGAGTTCCCGAGCCTAATTGTACACGCGTCCGCTGTTAATTGGCGAAGAACAGTTGTTCAATAGTGTTAAGGATTCGGTTTTTAATTAATGAATCCCAAAGTATAGAAAGTCGGAAGTTCGGGTTCCCCATATCGGCCAACCAAGACGAGAGTTCTCGTACCCGACCAAACTCGTACTCGTTTGCCTCGAGTGAAAATACTATTATGCCCATGGCAACTCTATCAAAGGAATAAAATTTAAAACATATGCATTTAATAATAAAATCTTAAGAACTGGACTACGATTCTTGAGATTAGGGCCTAAATTAATTTGACGAAGTTTTTTAATACACAAGTTAGAGCGAGAGCTTTTTAAAAGGATCTTGCTTATTACATAAGAGATCATTTTTAAAATTGGAATTTTAGCTATATTATTTTTACTACTAACAATAACAATAACATTTATTATAAATTTTACTAATATACAAAAATTTAATAATTCTAATAATACACAAATTTATTTTCAAATGACCGAAATCATATTTTCACTTTACCGATGACTAAACATGGATGCTAATATAAAAGACTTCCCACGAAGGTACCCCGAGAAAGATACCATAATTAGCACTAAAAAGTACAACTCTTAGCTATTTTGAGTTTCCAATAGAAAATGCCACGTGTCCAGGAAAGAAATCATGCATCGGATCTGAGCAAAAGGAAAGAAAAAAATAAATTACGAAATTAACAGTTGGATTGGACATATGTTTGTTTGGACTTTGTAGAGCTAAAATAAAGTGATGTATATTTAGACACAGAGATGGTCCGAGCGTGACTGTCAAATCTACATATTCTCTCTCTCTCCCCCTCACTTAAAGCATAATCCTTTGCTCTCTAGATTCAGTTTAAACATATCGCCCATCTTTTCCTCGGAACTAACCCCCCTCGTCTTCTCCAAATCACTGTCTCCTTTTCCAGAATATAATGTTTCAGATTTTCAAGGTGAGGTTGTGTATATATGCTTTACCATTAAATGTTTAGTACTATTTCTATATCCAAACACAATAAAAACAAAAGTTACATATAATAATAATAATACTTATACCCTTTCTTTGTTTTTTTTTTCCTCCTAGTTTCTCTGTTCTGTTTTGGAATTTACTGGTTTCTTCAGTTCATGGGTTCATTAAATTTATCATCTTTTTTTCCACTTCTGGTATCCTACCTTTTACACTTAAAACCCTGTTGATGTTATCTGCTGGATATGGTTGTTTTGATGTCTTTTTTTCAATCTGGGTATTTCAAGATATGTGAGTATTTGATATAAGTTATTTTTCCTATGAAGATCTTCTTGCGCTTGCTGGGCTAGCTGTTTTAATTCTTTACGGGAAACTATTTTTAGTCCACTTGAGGAATTCTGTGCGGGCTTCAATGACTGCAGGTTTTTCTTGTACGGTTGAATTCCCAGCCCTCTTGATTTTAAGAAAATACCAACATTTATGTTTCTGTTTTGTGTTACTTAATTATATTGGGTTGTTTTCAAATATTTTAGTTTTATGAGGTTAATGATGTTACCTCTGCACTCTGCAGCAGTAGTACACATCTCCCTTGCATCGGCTCCTCTGCATCGTTGACTGCCCTCTTTTGGTCTTTAGAAATTCTTCTCTTAAACTGCGTTTTTTGGTGGGCATTTTCTCATTACACATGGAAAAGGTTCCCTTTTACGGAAATGGGATCTGCTTTTTCACATCTCACCATATTCAATAACAATAATTGCCGTTATTATTATTGTTATTATAGGTTCTTGTTATTTGATTTGGATCCATGGGTTAAAAGTGGAGGTCATCATTTCTCCTACATACTCTTGTCTCATATGCTTAGAAACGACTTTAAAAACAATTCCAAGTTTCTCATGTGTTGTCTAGGGCTTTGGATAGTGCAGCCATGTCTAGATAGGTAGATATGATTATGGGGTTTTTATTAATATGTACATATATATATATAGATGGACAGTGTATCAAACCCAATCGCATCTTCCTTTTGTTCCTCCTCACAAAGTCTTCATCTTTTTGGTTGTTCTAGATGCAGGATTGGTTTATGATTTTATAGGGAATTCTGACTCCAGAAAAGGAAAAAAACTAAAATGGAGGGCGACACATTCTCAGGACTTGGCAATGGCACCCAGATGGATGGCAAGATCATACAGACATTTCAGAAGAACTTCGTTCAGGTACAGAACATTCTGGATCAGAATAGGCTACTCATCAATGAGATAAACCAGAACCACGAATCAAAGATCCCTGACAACCTGGGTAGAAATGTGGGCCTAATTAGGGAGCTCAACAACAACATCAGGAGGGTTGTTGACCTCTATGCTGATCTTTCAAGTTCCTTCACCAAATCCATGGAAGGTTCCTCGGACGGTGATTCTAGTGGTGCTTTAAAATCCGACGGCAAAGCGGGTCTCAAAAGATATAGACCTGCATAGAGGCTGTATGTTTACCTTAAATTATTAAGAAAGCTCACAATTTCGCTGAGGTAGTAGAACATGATTGTTAGATTCTGTAACTCTTTTTTTTTTTGTTCGTTTTCAGTTCTCAGCCTACATTTTCTTCTTCGACAAATAACCGGCCAAAATTTTCTGCCCAATGTAACTGTATAACTGTTGATCTAATGGAAGCTCAAGCATGCTTATGCCGTCCAAGTCTTTGATTTTGTTCGTGTTCGTTATATCGGTTAAGCCAAACTGTTTGCTTCTCTGTTTCTTCTTCCTTCACTCGATTCTGTGTGCTCTGCCTTTTGGATAACAATTTAAGACTTTCTTGATACCCCAAAAAAAAGAGGTTTAGGTACTTTGCTTCTGCTTACTTTTTATGGTTATCAAAAGTTCCATACCCATTATTACTCTTTACAAAATTTTTCCTGTCAATCTTTTTCTTCTTCATAATGCCTGATGTGTACTTTTTAATGTTTTGGTCCAAAATTTTCCTTTCCATTCCCTTTTTAAAACTCACCTCCAGTGCTCCAACCAAGTTCTGAAAACCTGAGGTGTTTGCAGATACTGTTTTCATTCAGCCTTCCCAATTCCTCTTCCTCCTTATCTGGGAATTACTGTTTGTTTGATGGTTTAACATGCTTTGAAACAGCCTCGGAAGATGGTCGACAATAGTGCAAGAAGAAAGCAGCTTTTTAGACAATCTTTTTGGTTCCCAATCACACACCACCATAGGGACAGAATCTGAGATAAGAGATGATGAGCTTTTTGACTAAATTATTCTGTGTTGTGTTGTAACAAATGACAAGGAGATGGAGGGTTAGGGAGATGTGGTATTGTTGTACAGGCAGCTTCAAAGCAAGAGAGAGTTTCATAAGGTTAGATATAGGCAGGCAGGTAATGTATAAAGTATAAACAAACAGTGACACCCAACAACATGACAAAGGGCCCCCAAAGGAGAGTCTTTCTTATTTCATGAGCTCAACTTCTCCATGCTCATCGCTTGCTTCCTCCAACAGCTTTCCTTCCCTTTGAATTATTCTCTTTTGGCAATAAATGGCCTTTGTGACTTCCTTCCTTCAAGTTGTTGACAAGATTTCTTTGTTTCACAATGGACCCCACTACATGTCGTAGCCGAACCCTAATTTTCTGATCTCAGGACAAGTTTTGGCCCCACGTTCGTCATTACTTGAAATGGCTTGTTTCTTGTTAAAACTTTGTATTATTATTTTCTAAAGTTAGTGGTGAGGGTATTTCTTCAATCTACAATTTGGTCTATTCGCAATTCATGCCACTTTTAGTTCCTTTCTTTTCTCACCATCATTTTCCCTATGACCTTAAAGAAGAGTTCCTTTTTGTTCTCTTTAAAAGTCGAGTTGCTAATGCCCAACTTATTTGCCTGTAAATTTCACCGTATCTAACCATAGAACTCTAGTTAGAGATACCAAACATTATGTATTCATGCAATTGGCTACTTTAACCTTTTATAGTACACAATACATAGTTGATGGTAAGATCAAAGATTAAGACATAAATACATATATATAAATGCTATCACCAATTTTATATGTTAGTGCTTTGAAAACGTTAGGATATGCAGTTTGTTTTTAGGTTGATCGTCATCAATGGCAAATGAGATTGAGAAATTTAATGGAATGGTCCAAAAAGACAACCTAAACTAAACACGTTCATATATAAACAACACATGTGGAAGTGGGAATCTACTTTTTGCTTTCTTCCCTTTTGTTCCTTGCACTTCCAGCAATTAGGTTGGAAAGGAACCCAAGTCTAGTTTTAAGCTTCAGGTTCTAATCCTAATACAATAATAATAATAATAATCTAAGAATCCACATCATTAGTTGGCCCCCAATTACACTAATCACATTATAATAATTAAAGCCCATGCTCCAAGTCACAAACCATGGTCTAATAGGCTAATAAGAAACATCCTAGTCTCTGATGATAATGTTAATTAAAGCCAAACTCAACCAACCTCTAAAAGATACGCCAAAGCTCCTGTACGTTGCTTAGTTTAACCAAATCCTGTATTTAGGACAGCAACATGTCGTGGTTCTATTGAAATGTCGCCTACTATTCTCACTTACTTATCCCTATCTTTATATTTAGTATGCAAAACTACCATATTGTGTATAAACCTAAGTGAAGCGGTACTGAAATGCCTACGAACATAGTTGCATGTAAAATAAATAAGTATATGAATTATTCAAATACCCTCCCCTTATTGTGAAATTACACGTAATTTGAACTTGGGCTGTGAAAGAGAAAGGTCCTGGACTGGATTTCGTATTTGAGGGCAATTCATGAATTGATCTGCAAATTAGCTTCAGCTGATCATTCATCCCTAGTAAGTTGGGCTCAGTCTTCTTTGCAGATTGATCCTTCAATGCAAGCCCCTAAAAGCCTGGATATTCTTACGTGCCTTGATTTATTCATCTGTTTATATTTTATTAAAAAATTTGGTTAAACCGACATATATGATGTGTTATGTATATTATTTTTTTAAAAGAAGGATATAAACAGTTTGAATAAAATAAGTGAAAATTTAAATTTTCAATAATATTTTAATTTAATTCAAATTTATTTCTTTCTTCTCTTTTTTCTTATTCTAAATGTAGCAAGTGATTTATCGGTTGTGTTATCATATTCATTTAATAGTTTAGAGACCTAAATCCCCAAAAAGGTGAGAATTTTAAAGAATTAAGAATTGTCAAAAGATGGGCTTAGACTATAGAGTTAACACTTTGTTGATTGGATTTGGTATTGGGCCATAGAACTCAGTGCTTTAATGATTTTTTAAAACATTTTTAATTTAATCCGAATTTCATTTTTTATTTTTAATAGATAGATATTCATTTTATATTAAAATTAACTTAGCATCGATATATGCAATATGCGTTAGGAACCAACCATGATCAAATCATGGGTGTAACGGAAAAATAAAATTTATAATTTTCGATCAAATTTTATTAATTGAATAATTTGAAAAAACTCAAATCATAGATATGAAATTGTACCCAATTGGATATTCTTGTTGCAATCATTTCAAAACCTTTTCTATGTATTAACCATGAGCTAGTCAGGTGTCCAATATCTAATAGTATTCACAAAGCTATTACTGGGAGTGTTAGCTCCCTTATGCTTATTCTAATATATAGAAAAAGAATTAGGGTATTAATTTTTATTAAAATTAAATACATATATTATAATTAAATTTACACTATAATCATAATTAATTTAATTTTAATAAAATCAAATAATTCATATTTGATCTCTAAAGTTTTTCAAACTTTATAATTAAGTTCAACTTAATTGAAATTGAATTTTCTCTTTTAAGTTGTTCTTTATATGTGTCCTATTAGGTTCATAATATTGACAATAATTATAAATTAAATTAATAGTCCTTTTAATTTATCTTTAACTCTCTAATTAAATAATTTATAATTATAGATCAAGATTGACATTTAGCAACATATCATGATCACCCAAATATCAAGAATGTCAAAGTGATTTGACTTAATATGTCTATGTATGACTATGGTGTATAATTTAATCATTTCAGCATTCAATGCTCCAATTGGATATAGTATATACTCTTTTGAATCCAATCATATTAGTCCTTGTTAATTAGTAATTGATGTAAAATTGATATTTAAAAATATCTTTTTAAATGTTAATTCACTCTAATTAGAGAATTTTTTAAGCCACTACTAATCAAGAACATTAAAATATTCTTTTTAATTACTTTAGATTAACGAATCTTTTATTGACTTATTCAACTATCTCCATATAATTCATATTGTATCCACGTATTACCGACTGAATTACCCTAAATAGGACAGGTCATAAGTAGCGTCAAAATATAGTAATTCCCACATGATATACTTTAGTAATCTTAAATCTAGGGATCAATTATTTTTTTTTTCATAAAAAGTCTATGGATCAATTATATAACCATCATAATGAGGAAATTAATATACACATAAGTAATATTCGATTTAGGATCCTCATAATCGAGTCAACTTAATGAACTTATTTTCTAGTAAGTACCCGTACATTAGTTTAAGTATTTTTTTACTTTAATATATGATATTAATTATTTTCTTCATAAGAAAGAAATATAATGTGTGCTAGTTTTATCGATTCATTAATATCTCATCTTAAGGAGACTATAGTTAGGAACAATTTGGGAATAATACATAATGCAAATTGAATATCATAATTATGATCTACTCATAACTTCAATTATACAGTAATTATTCTAGGGATTTTACGTTTAATATTAAACATCAATTGTAATTAATATAATACATAAAGATAAAGAATGCCTTAATTAATTAAATAATAATGTTATACATAAAATTGCAACAAATTGATTGGCTACAAAGGCATAAACTAACGATCTCTTACTTGCATTAAAGCCAATCACCTATGTATCTAATACCATATGTAGCGCTCCCTTACCTCAGGGTATGTACCGGGACTCTCGGAGGTCATTCCGACATATAACCTAAGATAAGGGCACGCTATGTTCCTTCACTACACTCGCTTCACATAGCATCATATCCTTAATCACTTATGAGCATCAATAGAAAATCACAATATTTTAAAAACTAAAATTTTCCTCATTTCATTGCATGAAACCCAAATGTCTATAATGTGTCTTTCAATATTTTCTATATGTACACCATCAAAACCTAATACAAAAGTATTATGCGAAAGAGGACAAAATACAAAATCTATCTAGTATGTCCAAAAATTCCAACTGATCGACCTTTGAGCCATGACTTCTCTTGCCAATTCACAATCTACACGACTGGTAGAGCCTCTCAGTAGTTAGATTCGTCTCTCGGTCCTGAAAAGACAACATTACAATTTTGGTGAGTTTTGCAAACTCAATAAGATAATCATCATCGATGGTTCACTCAATTCATGCAACACTTCATTTCACATAACATACAATCACATTGTTGCATATTTGATCACGTTTCACATTTTCACTTAAGCATAGGCAAATTATGTATTTCAATCAATCAAACATACAGAACAAAATGCATATGAAATGATTATGAAACTCTTTCCAATTGTTACGTTATTGTGATCGAGTGCCTGAACTGTCCTGTATTCATTTTGAATACCTGGCTCATTAATAACTGTCCCTTATTCGATGAGGATACGGGGCTCATTTTCTAAAGTGAGCCTTAGGCTCTTAACTACTGTTTGAGCTCAAGGCTCTTTTTACTCGTTGAGCTATAAGCTCTGATCGGTAGCTACTCTGGTCACAACTGTCATTATCTCCATTTTGGATACCGGGCTCATTAATAACTGTCCCTTATCTGATGAGGATATTGGGCTCATTTTCTATAGTGAGCCTTAGGCTCTTAACCACTGTTTGAGCTCAAGGCTCTTTTCACTAGTTGAGCTATAAGCTCTGATTGGTAGCTACTCTGGTCACAACTGTCATTATCTGATTATGCATTCATGAATGGAATGCATGTACCACAATCAATCACATTATAAAGCATATAGATCTTCACATTCACATTAAAGCATCACTTTAATATACATTCCACATTTTACAGTCATCGAACCTTTTATCCGGAATCCACAATCAATCACATTCATTTGTCATTCAAAATATAATCTAAGCAAACAAGTAATTAAGTGAGACCGTCTAGGTTATTCACAGTTTGCTCTAGAAGCTATTGCCTCGAAATCTCGACAATGACTCGAAGTGGACATTCCAATTGCTCCTCTATAATAAGCAATATACACATATCACGAATTGACACAATTGTATAAGTGTCTATTAATGCACACATATGTATATGAAGTATGTACAATCCATGTTCAATGATATTCTCGGGTATAAATCCTTAGTAAATGTCTCATAACCGATTCACGCTCTTCTAACCGATTCCCTCACTCTCTTTCCATACATATTTCTAAAATCAGCACCAATTGCTACCAATTTTTATGTAGAGATAGAAAAACGTGTCAGGAATCTATTGGTTTAAGAATCACCTCATTTGGGGGTCGGATGATGAAGTTATGCCCAAAAGAATCAAACATGTTTAAGTCCTTAATCATATTGTACCTATTTTGGGAGAATTGGCATAAATTTCAATATGGATATCTGATTAAGGTCATTCTTATACATTTTGAAAGAGGACTTCTAGATATATAACTTTCATGAAGACCTTTAAGTGAGATTTTGCCATTTAAAAGGTCAAAAATTGCAATATACTGTAGTTGTCCTGTGTATGTCCGTTTAACAGACATTGACAAGTTTGGAGGTGCTTTCCAGACCCGAGAAGGTCCGTGTAACGGACCTAATGTTTGTTTAACTGGTTTGGAGGTCTTTTTAGACCTGAAAAGATCCGTTTAATGGACCTAATGTCTGTCTAACGAATATTTCTGACACAAAAGTCCCTTCAAAGCCTCTCCAATGATTCCTACATCCATTCTAACTTGATATGCCCCCATAATCTTCTCAAATTCTCCTCTTCTAGTACAAAATCACTTCATAACAACTCAAACACCAATTAGATTACATTAAACCCTCAACTCTCAACTATTTTCATTCATCATATTCAACTACATCTTATCATTCAAAAATTTCTATCCTTTTTCCATAACATATCTTATTCCTTAGTATCAAGTAGTTTATATTCAAAATTTATCATTTCAAGTTAATGAATAATTCATGTATACCTCAAGCTTAGCTCAACATCATCCATACCCAATTCATATTCTCTATTTGTTCATAAACATCCAAAATACAACACAAACATATACACTCATCCAAGATTTTGCTTCATCTAGTTCTCCTTTTAATATCAAAATTTGAGATTCTTTAAAGCATAATTGAAACTCAATGTCTTCATAAGAAAGATAGCCATATGTTTCTAGTTTAATGTAAAAGAAAAATCATCTTAATTGAACAACTATAGAAGAAGTTATGGCTAATAAACTAAAGTATACTCAGAGATCATGTTGCTGCTAAAATTTTTCCAGATTTTCAAACTTTCTATATTTTATATCTAACTCATCTTATACCTAAATTATCTCTTCCATTTAATTTCCTCGTCAATATCTACCCAATTCACTCAATATATCAATCAAAAATAATTCATGATCTATATTTGATCATTAACCCAACAACAAAGCATCAAACATGTACCCATTCATCATAATTTTCTACACTCACCCTAACACCATTTTATGCAAATTTAACTTCCAAAATATCTCTATAACACATTATACATCATTAATCATCATACATATACAAGATCAAGAAATTTACCTAGGTTTTTCATCAGTCACAGCATATTCATACACAAAACTCTATTTCATGTCATTAATCTCTAAGTATCACCATGCTTGTTTCATTTAACCAAACCCATGATATTTAACAATCTACTTACTTGATTTAACTCCAACTCTACAAATCTCACTCAACCCAAGCATCCCATGTTCTTCATCATCTAAAGGGGGTAAAGGTAGGCTTTTCTTGTGCCAAATTGAAGAAACAATAAGAAGGAAGTAGCACTTGATAGATGGGAACAAGGTGTATGTTAGTAAGGTTAGAAGAGAATGAAGAAAATGAAAATGGAGGAGAAGAAGAGAGCAAGTCATGAAGAAGGAGAGGAAAACAAGAATAAATACTCACTTGGTCTTTTAATTTAAAAGGTGCATCATGGAAGACAACAAAAGGGGAGGATCTTTTAATTAAAAAAAGGTTTAAGACATGGTTAGGCAAGTGACACTTGTCACTTGCCACATGTCCCATTTCTAAGGCCTTAAGTTGGTTTCTTTCCAATCAAATTTTAATTTCTACTCCAAATTTTTCCCAAATTTCAATGGCACTTGTTAAAATTCCTAAAGTCATTTATAAAATTTTCATTGCCATTGGACAATAATTTCTACTACCATTTAACAATTGTCTTGCCACTTCACATTTTTTCTAGTCTAGAAATTACCCCGAATTTTTAGAAAATTTCCTAAATTTCTCCTAAAATTATAAAACAACAAATACACTCTCCAAGTAAATTTTCAACACATAAAACCACAATTTTCAATAGAACCCACATTTATAAACAATTATACCGAGAAATGTCAATGAATGCATGTACAATAATTACAATGAGCAACATTTTACTATTCATTTGTATGCATATGTCACGTTATGCATGAGCATGAAAAGAATGCATTTCTAAGCTCTTATTGATCACTCATATTTACTATTCTAACCTTCTCGTAGGTAATGGGATGTTACATTATTAAATTTGACTTTTAGACTTTTTTACTTTTGTAATTTATGGATTTTTGAAATTACTAAAAATTATGAAAATTTTATGAAATTAATGGTTGAGTACTACAATTGAAAATATATCTTAGTTATTCCCACATTCAATTTTGTTGATACTTATAAATGTCATGACCTAATTGAAAGTTTCAACTAAGGAACAATGATAAAATTTCAAATTAGACACAAGTTAGGGAAGGCATATTTCCCTAGAATTGAAGCTCTTTGTTATTTGTTTTGAATTATTCAAGGTTCAAATA
This sequence comes from Erythroxylum cataractarum, assembly GCA_024703695.1. Taxonomy (NCBI): domain Eukaryota; kingdom Viridiplantae; phylum Streptophyta; class Magnoliopsida; order Malpighiales; family Erythroxylaceae; genus Erythroxylum; species Erythroxylum cataractarum. Next base: position 23,920,373 of record JANJEY010000235.1, on the reverse strand, counting down.
AACTTTTTTTAACTAAGTTTATTGATTTTTACCAATCTTATTTTGAATTACTTTAATTTTCCTTTATGGTCAAACGTGCTTAGTTTACATTGTTTTAATCTTTAAATTCTCATATAGCTAGTGATATTTTATTTGAATTGGGTTGTGAAATAAAAATTAATGGAGTTAAGATTGGTTTTTGTTGATGGAATTGAGACTAATTGTGGTTGATGAAGTTGAGATTGCATATGGATTTATTAAAAAGTTTTTTTTCTTGAATTGGCTTTTGACACTTCTCTGTACCCTTCCCACTTATCCACCTTTGAGTCTTCTTAGGTTTCTTTCAAAGCACCCTGTACTTATTTTTGTTGACTTCTATAGTTATGCATTAAGAAAAACCCCTTTTACACGTCTAGGGAGCCTCTTATTATGCTTATAATTATAAGACACTTACTAAAGGTTGAAATTTTTATAATCTTACTAGGAAATCAAAACTTGGTGAATGATTGTCTATTCCATCTCCTCTTACTCTTGTAAATATTCTTAAGGATGAGTATTTTCACATTCACTCACCTTAATTTGTTAATTATAATTCTTACGTTCATACAAGAATATAGTGATTTTCCCTACTTGTTTAGCACAATTTGAGGATTATGGTCCTGTGCAATATTTCATTGCCAAATCCTTGTTTATAAAAACCTATCAAATGAGTACCATCAGTTGATAGGTGTAACACTTAGTATGTTTTCTAGGTCTTAGAGTATATTTTTAGTATTTTCTTAGATGATAATCATATGTTTAGGACATAAATTTATGCTCTTGTTAGTGTCTAAGTGTGTTTTGTTTGATTATTGTTGTTGAAAGAAAGGTAATTTAAAGGATTGCTTGATTTGTTTACTGATGAATGGAGACAAGAAAAAGTGAAGAAAAGAAAAAGAAAAAGCTAGAGAATCAAGTTTGGCACGATAGTGCAACAAGGAGCAGAAGGCTGGAAGTTTCTAGTATGATCATGCAACTCCTTATACGAAGTGCAACAAGGAGGAGAAGGCTGGAATGTTAGAACTCGACCCGGAGACCGGACCCCAACTGTTGGATCCGAGACCCAACTACATGGAACTTATACTTATCACACTTGCTTGGA
>JANJEY010000235.1:23780606-23797786 GCA_024703695.1 Erythroxylum cataractarum | reverse complement strand
CATCCTCCTAATCTTTCTTGAAATGAAGGATAGTTCATCATCATCTTCACTTGAATCTTGATCAGATTCACTAGCATTATCATTCTTTATTTCTTCAATCTTTAATACTTTTGAAGATGTGTTTCTATTTTTCTATATCTTCTTATTCTTCTGACCAGCCTTTAATGCTATAGATTTATCTCTTCTAGGTTTATCTTCTATGTCAAGCTCTACTTCATGTATTTTTAGTGAACTAAGCAATTCATCTAGCTTCGGCTTACTTAAATCCTTGGCCTCTTGTATTGTCGTTATTTTGGGTCTCCATCTTTTTGGAAGACTCCTGAGAATCTTTCTGACATGATCTTGACTATCGTAGATTCTCCCCATTAAGTCTATTAACCATTGTTTGGAATCGTCCAAACATCTAATCAATAGTCTCATCATCTTTCATCATGAATAGCTCATACTGATGAACAAGAATACTAATCTTGGACTATTTCACCTTATTTGTGCCTTCATGTGCAATAGCTAATGTGTCCCACATTTTCTTTACAGGTTCGCATCCATGAACCTTATCTTATTCACTTCTGCTTAGAACACAACTTAAAAAGAACTTGGCCTTTGAGTTTAACTGAAATCGAGCTTTTTGATTATATGACCATTTATCACGAGAGATGCTATTGCCTTTGTCATCTGTTGGTGTATGTGGACCATTCTCAATGATATCCCAAAGATCAGTATATGTGGATTTTATAAAAAGTCGCATTCTGACCTTCCAATAATGATAATCTTCACCATTGAATGCATGAGGTCTTGTGACCGAGGCACCTTCAACTATAAAAACATGTGATTCAGCCATGAATCTTTATCCTCACTTTGTAACAATGTTTTTTGGAAACTTTGTTCTGATACCAACTGAAATAAATCACTAGTTTATATAGAAATCACGTATAATATGTAATTGTGTAAAATCTTCAAAGATATTAATCTTTAGAAATTTCTTGAATTTCTTTACAAATTCAGATGATCATAAAAACAATTCACTTAAATTCATGAGAATGCAATAGTAAAAATTATTATCTACTCTTCTAACAATAAGAAAATTAAAGAGATAAAGGTTAGAGAATAGACGTCGTGATTTTATACTGGTCACCCTTAAGGTTGGGCTACGTCAAGTTCTCAAAGTTTGTTTGAGATTTCACTATACTCTTCAACTTTACAAGTATTCTTTCTACACTTGTAGAGCCTCGTCAGGTCTCTCTCACAAAGTATTCTTTATCTGCTTTCTTAACCTCTCTAGGCTCTAACATTTCTTGCTCTTGGAAAGATATTGTTTGAGCTTCATGTTACAAATGTATTCACTCTCTTTCTTTCACACTTGAGTACAGAGTTTCTCTAAGTATTGTACAATCAGATTTTCTTTCTTGTATTGTATCTTGTTTCGTTATTTTTTTCAACTATAATTAGTATTTATAACCTAAATCTTCAACTGTCTTCTTGAGAAAATTGCTTCTTGAATCTTCTAGAAACCATTATTAGTTGAGTCATGTAACTAACTTCAACTAACTGACTGACATTCTAGAATAGTTTCCATTTGCATCGTCTGGTATTATGCTTTTTCTGATGTTGTTTTGTCTAGTGTCGCACTTTCATCTTGTGTTGCGTTTATATCTTCTTATTTTGACCTTCTATATCTTTTTATGTTGACCTTGTATCTTCTTATGTTGACCGTCTTAAGTCGTCTGCCTTGAGTTCTAAATATCTTCTGGGTTTGACCATGTATCATCTTAAGTTAATGATTTGTGTCACTTAAATTTTTCTACACACTTAACAAACTCGTCAAAACAATTCACACAATTCTAAAATTATTATTATTTGATTGTCATCAAAATTAATAGAAGTGAAGTCTTCTTGACTTAATAGAACTGGATAAAAGAAGGTAAACCTAACTCTGGTATTTTTGTTCATCTCCTCTGTAATAAGAAACAGAAATGCTAGATAATCAGGGAAAAGTGATCACAGAATAGTATGATCTGATCAACTTTACTAGAAACTACTTCCAACAACCGAAGGGAACAATAGATATCTATCAGCATGGCTTCTATGTGAAAGATGTGCTAGAGGATCCATAAAACTAGGCTCTTAATGACATATTAATTGCCCTGTTTACACCTCAAGAAGTCAAGGAGGTTCTCTTCAGCCTACATCCATCAAAAGGACCAAGAAAAGATAGTTTTCTAGCATTGTTTTTTCAAAAAATTTAGGAGATTATAGGAAATTTTTTTACTGAAGCTGCCTTAGAGTTCTTCTCCTCTAGTAAAATACTCAAGGAAATCAATCATTCTTACATATGCCTCATACCCAAAAAACAAACCCCCTCCTTCATAATAAAGTTCAGACCCATCTACTGTTGTACAACAATATACAAAGTTATTGCTAAACTACTTGCTTTGAGGCTTAAATCAGCTCTAAAAGAAGTTATAAATCCTGCTCAAGGCTCCTTCTTATCTAAGAGAAATATTGAATATACTCATTTTATAGAAGCTGTTAGGGGAGTACAAAACTGATAAGAATCTCAATAACTACTTAATGAAAATCAATTTTATCAAAGCTTATGACATAATCAACTGGAGATATTTACAAGATTGCTTACAAGCAATAGGATTACGACTTAAGTTTAGGAATCAGATATTAGAATGTATTCAAACTATCTCTTTTAGTGTCTTGGTTAATGTGATTCCCTCTGCACCCTTCAGAATTGCTAGAGGGATAAGGCAAGAGGGTCCCCTTTCCCTTTACCTCTTCACTCTGGCCATAGAAGGGATTTCCATATTGATCTTCAAGCTCATTGAGTGCAATGGTAAATTTCTCTATCATTATAAGTGTTGAGACATTAAGCTCTCTCACTTGATTTATGCTAGTTACCTAGTTGCTTCCTAGTAGTGCAGGTAACCATTCTATTAACATCTTGCTAAACATCTTCAACATATTTTTAAAGTGGTATGGATTTAAGGTGAATGTTGAGAAGAGCGGGTTGTACATATCCTCATATATCAAAAATCAAGAGGAAATTAGCAATAATGTAGGATTTACATTGCATTTCCCTCTATTCAAATATTTGGGGGTTACAATTACTACTACCAAACCTAAGTTTTCATATTTCCTTCCTCTGTTGAGAAGATGAAAAATAGGATCAATGCTTGGTAGCATAGATTCGTCTCCACTGCAGTTCAACTGACACTCATTACTTTAGTTTTAAATAGCTTGTATGTCCACTGGTCTACATATGTTATCCTGCCTAAGAGGGTTCATAAAGAAATTAGTAGGATTTTAAAAGCATTTTTATGGTATGGGAAAATAGAAATTTACAAGAAGGCCAAAGTTAACTGCAATGATATCACTATGTCAAATAAGCAAGGCAGGTTAGGTATTATTCCAATCTCACAAATGCAAAAGGTACTCTTACGCAAGAGAATATGGAGACTTTTCACAAATAAAAAAAGCATTATGGATCAAGTGGGCAAATGAATATCATCTCAAAGATCATAATTTTTGGCAAGTAGAAATTTTTCATGATTTTTCTTAGGTTTTCAAGTATCTACTTAACTTGAGAGGTATCGTATATCCACATATTAAGCATCAGCTTGGAGATGGAGCAAATATTTAGTTTTGGTTCGATAATTGGACCACATATAGCCCAATTTTCTAAAGAGCAGACATAACTAAACTCAAAAACATAATTTCAATCAATGTTAGAGTATCTACACTCATCCATTATAGAGATTGGTGTGGCAGTTTTAGAGATTTGTCCTTAATTACAGCTTATTTACCACAAATCCTTGAGACCCATGGAGATGATAACATCATTTGGGTTCCTAACCTATCAGGAACTGCTGCAGAAGTCCCTTGGTATGAAATTTTATGGAAACAATCTTTGAATCCAAAAGCCTCAGTTTTCTCTTGGTTGGAAACCAAGAATAGAGTTAGCACCAAAGATAGATGGATTAGGGTATATAATCCGAGTTATGTCCTATGTAAACAAGTTGAAGAGAGTAGGAATCATTTGTATTTTTGTTGTAGTTACACAAAAGCTATTTGGAGCATAATTATGCACCCATTACCAAATCCTCGCTACACCTTTTATTGGAGAGACACTTTGAACATGATCATTGATAGCACGAAGCAGAGAAAACTGAATGGGCTGCTCATTAAAACAACTTTTATTACCACCATCTACTTGATATGGAGGCAAAGAAACAGGAGATTGTATAAGAGAATTGAAGAAGGAAAATATTAGATCATATACATGATTATTAATTAGGTCCAAGTAGCTTTGATAGCAAACTCTAAACAAAATGCACTCACTCATAACATGAAGAATGCCTGGATGCTATAATTCTTATACTTTTTTGTAATACACTCTTGTTTATTGGTTTCTACTGAATTGTGGTCAGATTAAACGACTCATTGTAACGTTGTTTTTGTAACTTTTGCTATTATTAATACAATTCCTTTTAATTTTAAAAAACATGAAACATTAAATAGTTTTACTAAGAACCAAGGTATTGAACTTACTTAAAAGTCACTTATAGGGAGACATGTCTTAAAGGAATTTACGAGTAATGGGATTTTTCTAAAAAAGTAGTGTCGTATGATACTAGATTGTATAAAGTAGATTACGAAGGTGGTGACTATGAATATTAGGAAGGTGATGAATTGTGTCAGTTATTGATAGGTCATGATGATTTTAGAAAGAAATTATGAGTTGTTAAAAAAAGGAGTAGGAGAAAAAATAGAGGATTTGAAAAATAAGTGGATGATGTTGAAGTCGGAATAATAATTGTAAATGAATGGTACAAGATAAGAGTAGTGTAAACTCCTTTAGTTATGAGTTGTTAAAAGAGGAGTAGGAGAAAAAAAAAAGAGGATTTGAAAAATAAGTGGATGATGTTGAAGTTGGAATAATAATTGTAAATGAATGGTACAAGAGATGAGTAGTGTAAACTCCTTTCATGGTTTATTTTGAAGACATATCGAGATTTAAGAAAAGAGGTGAAAATTACATTTAGCTTACCTTTATAATTACCTCCATCATCAATCAATATATGTGTTCTTGAGGAGTATGTTTCCCTTCTTCCTTAATATAAGCAATTTCTAGGTCATTTAATGTTCGTCTCTTTTTAGCCTACTACATTGAATGAACTACTTGAAGAAGAACAATTACGTAAATTGTTTGAAGTGTTTATATTCACATGTTTTGCAAGTTGTATCACTAAAATATTAACATAAATAACATTTTACAATGAACGATGCAATCTTTGAATTGAAAAGGTTAAAAAATTGGACACAAAATTAAATTTTTTTAAAAGAATTTTAAGACTTACAAATATGTTATCGCTTTTAGATACTATGCAATCTTACTTCAAATATAGCTTAAGTTTATTTCCCTTAGTATGTAAAATTCTATATCAAATAAAATGAAGTTGATCGAATTTAAAGGAGTGAGCTATTTATCTTTATAATAATTTCAATAATGACCTTGATGCTATTTTTGTTTAATAAATACTTTCAAAATTGAGGTTTTTTTAAAAATTTTAAATTGAAACGATATTTGCTTATTCTAATAACTATATCCATTAAAAAGGTGGCATGTCGTACACTTAAGATTATTATCAATTGAACACCTACATATAAAAATATATGGGTTAAATACATGTGTTTTTCTTATAGTTTTTCACTTTTTCTTTGATCTCCCAATTATCAAAGGGCACTTTGCCATCGATAATTTTCAAGTTATTGTTTAATTTTCATGTCAGCGTACGTAACTCAAAGAGATGTATTCAACATAAAGAATTGCCGTTATCCCAACCAAAAAAGGACACCAAGTAGACTATACTGTAATTTGATTTCGCAAGAGCTGCTACATATTTTCAAGATCAAGACTTACTAGGTAAGTGGGAGAGTAACCTAATTAAACACAACCAACGAGGTTTATGATCAGGGTTATTAAGATGTTTTTAGGCTTGTTATTATCCCCAAAATTTTAACTAAACTGGTAGGTTGCATTAATAAAAGATCAACAGATTAAGCCAATTTTAATGAAATTATAAAGGAGGTGTATAAATGAATAAAATTAAAATTAGTTGAGGAAACTAATAGAAAAGTTTGTAAAATATATGCCTTTTTTAAAGTATATCTACAAACACACGAGCAGAGCATACAAGAATCTTGTGGTTGTGGTTAGACAACGAGAGGTAACTTAGGATTAGTCTAACTAAGTTAAGATAATTAATGTAATAAAAAATATATATCGTGGTCAGAATCAGATGTTCCAAATTAACATTCTGATGCCAATCATATTGTTATCAGTTAACACCTTACACAAATATTCTTGAACATGAAAGGACGTGCCGGAAGATCCCATATTGAAACGTTGATCATCAGAATTTTTGACCAATCCCAAAAACCAAAAAGAACCCTCTTGTTTACAGCGAGGAATTGCCCGCGGCCGCCCATGTATGCAATGCTATTATCTTTTCAGCCCAGCAAGACCCAGCTAGCAAATTACGAGTTGTTAATCATTTATTATTCATTGTGTTTTCTTCAACCTTATATTCCAAACGTAGAGATCGAAGAGTAGGTCTCACTATACGGTACATATATAGTCTTCTAATCTCTTGTTAATCTTTTGCTAACTTCAAGAACCTAACTTTTATCCAACATGGGGGATGTTCCAAATTCTTTCAGCCCGTCGTCACCGCCACCTCCATCACATTCTTCACATAATTCCGACATAACCATGTTGTATTATGGCCTTGCAATTGTTGGTTCAGCTGCTATTTTGCTTGCAGCCTACAACCTTGTCTTTACCAGGTGGTGTTTGCACAGACCAGGTCAAGGTCGAAACCTGTTTGCGAGGGAAACAGAAAGTCAAAGTTTCGAGTGCCCAAGTCGCAACTTATTGTGTAGTTTCAAGTACAAAAAGGGGAACATGACTGAACTAGAACAGGGTGGGGACAACGAATGTGCTATTTGCTTGTCTGCGTTTGAAGATGGAGAAGAAGTGAGGCAGTTGCCAAGGTGTAAGCACTCGTTTCATGCAGCTTGTATAGATATGTGGCTCTACTCTCACTCTGATTGCCCAATTTGTCGTGCATATGTTGGTCCTTCTTCGCAATGTCATCAGCAACCGGTGGCTGATTCTTTGCCTCCTGTAAATTCTCAGGAAATTTTGGTGGAATCCGGCGTCCCTGTTTAAGGCTTTGCTTTGGCTTTTTCTTCTCTGATTGATTTGTTCATTACAACGTACAGAAGTTAGATATCTTTGCCACTCCACGTCAACATGTTCCAGGGCGGGATCGGAGTTGGAAGACAATTATAACAAAGATTGTTTATAAGAATTGATTGGTTCAAGCCTCCGTCGTATGTCTTACAATCTTTTATTTTTGTTTCATAAGTAACCACAACAATGTCTTCAGCAAGTCGAAGCCTGACTCAATGCAGACCCCTTTCTGTGTATATTTTTCGGGTCAGCTGGTGCTCAGCTGGCAACTGGTAGGAAATTTTTAAATTCTGTTTTACTGCTCTTTACTTATTTAAGTTTTGAACAGGGAAGGGGCTATCATATTATGCACAAAGAGTTCAAATTCTATATTTTCTGCATAAATTTGTTTTTAATTCCATAACAAGTCAATATTAAACCTCATGTTTAATTTCGATTGCAGTCAATATTAGCTTCCAGTGCGAACGCTGACCTAAGGGGTGGTCGAATATTCCATCCTTGTGTCTAAGAAACACACATTTCTCAAAGCTTCAGCATTTGGTCAATCTACAATCGCTAAAACTGTACCATGACCAAACTGTTCATCACATCTATAAACCTGCCATTACCATTGAAACATCATGAACATGCCTTTAGCATTCAAAAAGGCCTCAATATTCAACCTTCCACGTTTTCTTTTTCTTCATCGAAGAATTAAAAGAGCAGAAATCCCAACATTAAATGTCTTCAAAACTCAGCTCTATGACCAATTTGTAAGCATGCATTCGATCTTTCTATTAAAGCAGTTAGTGAACAAAGCATTATATCTACTCAATATCCAGACAAGATTTTCACGTGAATATCAGATGAAATTGATTTACATTGGAATCAACACTTCCTCCTCAAATCATTCCTGGTACAATTCTCATGTATGTTACAAAGCTCAAGTAAATATTAAGTGCTCCGAAATAACCCAGAGTTCAATATTATACAGGAAGAACAAGATAAAAATTACATCTTTCTCAAATTATCTAACCTTGCCTGTAAGTCACTATCTATTCCTGTGTCTTCACTTCCTGCTGTCTCTACTTGAGCAACTTTACCTTTTACAGCTGGGGCGGAAATGGCAGATGATGGTGCATTTACAAGCTGCAGAAGAGCAAAAATTTAGTGACATCAATCAATGATTTGGAAGAGAAACATCAGATGAGAGTTATACCTCTTGATTTATGTCAATGCCTATTTCATCAAGCACTTGGCTGACCAATTCTTCTGTTTCTTCTTCTTCCTCATCCCCTTCCAAAGCATCATCAATAGCGTCTCCCATCACCTCAGTCACCATTTCCATCTTCTCATTTTGCTTCTCAAATTCTTGCATAATTTTCTGCAGAGACGGCAAGTTCATCTGCCTATTCATCTGGCCCATGGCCTTTGTCACACCTTTCATTGCCTCTCCCATTGCTTGTGTTGATTTCAACGTCTGAAGTACATTTAACTTCCATTTAGTTAATTATATACCAGTGACAAAACTAACGGATGCATAATCAACTAAACTGTAAAGTTCAGACAAAAAGAAATGACAATAGAGCACTCAAGTAAGCACAAATCTGTATCTCATCCTTGACTCTGTAATCTTACTGAGAAAACATCAGTATGTAGAGTTTAATTGAATCAGTTTTACAATATTTGCTCCACAACCAATCTAGATTACAAAACATATGACCTCCCATGGTGGGCATGGTCCTGTATCCCATCTACTGTGTTGCCGTATGATCTTTAGATGGACGACATTGTATCTGAGCAAAACATACCATAACCATATGCCTAGGGGTGGCCCCACCTGAATTTTTTTAAATACCAAAGTCTGGAAGCTTCTTTTCGGTCTTCGAGCTTTTCTTGGGCTGGGTTCTCCCCTGCCACCTGAAACCCGGTCAAATTTGGCTTTATACATTAACTTCAGGCTAGATCAGGCTTGGGCCATGTTGCCGTCTTTACATATGCCAGCTAAGACAATCCAAGTCTTGATTGCACTTATAGTACAACTAGGCGAAGGGATTGCATCAACCAGTTTTCTGGGTTTGAAATATCATTCAAACTGACGCTAAAAATTTTCTAAAATGGCAAAAAACAAAAGCTAAACTGCACAGAAGAAAACTTAGAAAGTAATTTTCATGCATCAAGCAGCGTTACCAAGTAACCTGTACCTGAATTCTAAGAGATACGCCTTGAAGCTGTGACTTCAACTTATAGAATTTTTCAATCTGATGTCTCGTTCTAATGAGGTCTTTTGCCATTATTTTCACAGCTCCCTGGCAAACAAAGGCAGTTGAGTAAACATTCAGAAGGAACTTTTTATATGCATGAATATCAAAAAGAAGTTTTCTATCGTTTTTTAGTAAATATTTTCAATATTCAAACAGATCAAGTGAGAATGCATATAACTTGAACCAAACATTCACTACTTCCCTAAAACAAATACAGTAAAATATGTGGCAAGTTGTATGAAATTTTGTGTGTTAAAAACGCATCTGCTAGTATTAGCATCACCTAATCATAGCATTTTCATAAATAAGTCTCCTACTAACCTGACACAATTAATCAATAATAATGATTCAAACTGGCCCCCGACAAACAACCTGTGAAACATAGCTAATAAACTCTTATTATTAATAAGAGTTTATTAGCTAACAGTTTAGAAGTATCATATTTCTAGCTAGACTGTATAAACACAATATGCCGATTCGGGCACCCATAGAAATATAAGATCCCTTGAAGCTACTTGTTAAAGGATATTTGTGAGAACAGTAAATAACGTCAGAAAATCAGTTAGGAAAGAAACAGTAGCTGACCATCTGTCCTTGCTTGGCACTCTTCTTCATCTCAGCAATTAGTTTTTTTTCCTGCGTCTGTAGACCTTGCCTCTCCCTCTCTATCTCTCTAATAGATTTATCCAGCATCCTCTTATTCTCCCGCAAAAGCTCTGAAAGCACAAGTCAAATGAGTTCGGGTTATGCCTGCAATAATTTTGAATGAGAATATTCCTAAATATGTTGCAATTACAAATAAACATCACGCAATCTCAGCATATAACACAATGCTTAAGCAAGTCACTTTTTAAGAATGCATCCCCAATCATGTCTCCAAAAAATTGTATGTAAAAAAGGCACTACTTTAAAGCCAACACGGTATGGCTAGAATTTTGGAAGAGAAGTGACTTATCATTCACCGGTCAACAGCAAAGAATCAATTTGAATATTTTCAATAATTCAACAAACCCTAAAAGTAAAACCCTATTGTACCAAATCCCATGTTTGAGAACAAAATTAATAGATTGATCGCTACGTGAAGCAAATCTACTGAATCAAAAGTTTAGTCCATCTTTCTACGTAGCAGCTATACCCAGCGATGATCGATCAACCAAAAAAAAACCCCACCTTAAAGGAATCAATGAAAAATTAAAAGAAAATGGATTAACAAAAATAAAAGCAATGAGCAGAGAAGAAAAAGAATGGAACCTGCGGGAGTTTTTCTCTTGCCGAAGAGGAAACTCATGTTTGATGTTCTGTTAATGAATATAATACTAAGTGTAATTGGTGTATGTGAAATCGAAATCGGAAGCGAAACCAAACTTGATCGGATCTGCTAACGTTGGTGGTGGATTTTGTGACTATCCTGTTAAGAGGCTGGTTGCTTGTTGGTTGCTGCCAGCGGAAGGAATAAAAATTGCTCTTTTGTCCTAGTCAGCTTGTTTTGTTTTACGCGGTTCTCATTTTACAATTAGCACTTGGGCGGTGGGCCCTAATTAGGGATGGCGGTGGATTTTTAACCCGATTAATATCCGCACTACTTAACTCAAAAAAATAGATATAGGGGCTAAAAAATAGATTTTAAATGAATTTTAAATGGATGTTGAAAAATAGATGTGGATATGGATTTAGATATGGGTCTAGTGATAACTTGAATCATTGATACTCATATCCTACCGGTTTTTTATTAATTCTATTTTTCTATTTTTTTTAATATTTATGATTAAATATAATAAAATATTAATATTTTATGAGAAAAACAACTTTAAAATCTTCACTTTACTCTTCAGTACTCACATTTTTTATCATATTTTATTTTTTTATAGGATGATAATAATGCAAATGATATGGAGATGGAGTTTTGAATGTTGTGGAGTTCTCGCAAAGATAATTTGAAGCTTTGGTTATTTCAATTTTTATTCCAGTTCTAAATTGTGAAAATGTATGTTGTCTTTGTACTAGACATTATGATTTTTATTATTTCAATTTTATGGTTTTTAATACATATAAATCAAAATCTTGGCTTATTATTATTAAAGTAATTTTGATTTCGTAAAAATCTTCTCTTTATGTTTTCTATTTAGAAGTTATATTTTTATGTGTTACACAACCTGATAAATATCCAAAAACCCTAACAACTCAATGGATTTGAATATGGGTAGTAAATCGTAAAAACCGATGGATATGGATATAGATATGGGTTGAGTCATAAAAATGGATATGGATATGGGTATAATAAAACCCGAACCAAACCCTACCCATTGCCATCCCTACTCCTACCTCTTAGGGGCTGATCTGCACTCGTAATTAAAATGGTCATATTTGTTACAGTTATAACATTGCACTTGTGATTTATTACCTCGTTGTTGAAAACCGCCTCTTCCTTGATTTTGAAATCCTCGAGCACGATCATATTTTTGATAACCTTCATTTGTTTGGCCTTTTTTAAAAGAGTTCCTACCACGTTCTAGTCCATTTCTATAGGAACATCTATAGTTACCTCGATTTCCTATGCGTTGTTGGTAATCGCTACTAGTTTGATTGTCATCAATAGATAACTTGTTTTGCAAAGCTTGTTTCAAATTATCAGTATTTTCATTTTGGATCATTCTCTGCTCATAAGTTTGAAGAGAGTTATAAGCTTATCAATAGAGATTTGTGATAAATCCTCTGATTAGTCAATGGCAAAGACAACATAATCAAATTTTCTTATTAGTGAACGTAAGAATTTTTTCATTACCTTGACATCTTTAAGAGCTTCTCCATTTCTTTTCATCTCGTTTGCCATCGTTTTCAAACGAGTAACATAGTCACTAATTTTTTTCAGAACTTTGCATTTTTAATGTTTCAAATTAAGTCCGAAGAGATTGGAGTCATACCTTTTTAGCTTTTTCAACTCCTTGAAGATATTTTTGTAGAGTTTCTCATACATCCTTTGATGTTTTTGTATCTTACATTTTTTCAAATGTTGATTTATCAACTCCTTGAAAGATAAAAACAATGCCTTCTTGTTATTTTTGCGTGATTTCTTAAGTGATATCCTTTACGCATTGGATAAAAATGCTTTGGTGGTCGCATCTTCAGGCTCAGTGTAGTCCTCTTCAATAATCTCCCATAAATCTTGTGAGCCCAGCAGTATTTTCATTTAGATGCTCCAGTTTCGTAATTTATCTTTGTTAATTTTAGAATTTAAAGTTATCTCATATTGGCCATTTTTTACGTCCTTAAAACGTAGCTATGAACGTGACTCTCATACCACTTGTTGGAAGCAAATTAAACTCACTACTAAAATCAAACATCATATAGTGATAAAACAACGTTATATGAGCTGCAACTCTACCCGTCTTTTTTTTCGATTTTTTTCTTGCATACATGACAAATACCAAGTTCTTTTTATAGGCATGAAGGTCGGTGTCCAAAAATAGATACAAAAGACAACCAGCTATAATAAATGAATTTGACTTCTATGCGTCTTCTAACAACGTCACCATATGGTGAAGGAGTGATCATAGGGATGATTGATACAAGAATTTGGTTGGAAAGTGGGAGCTTTACCGATGAAGGAATGCCACCGGTGCCAAAAAGATGGAAGGGGCAGTGCGAGAATGGCTCTGTACTTAGCCATTCTATCTGCAACAAGAAACTCACTGGAGCTCGATCCTTTAGACTATAAGCTGCTGGTATCACTCTGATTGATTCCTACTTCAAAGACGTTACTGCCATAGCCTCACTCCCAGCGATAGACGTTATGCTTAATGATTATTATTACAAAACTTTATTTTATAATTGCTCTTTTTTTATATAAATAAAAGAGCTAACAACTAGCTAGAGCTAATAACAGGATTAATGTGTCGGGTGCGATTAACACCCCTGCGATCATCATTGAGAGTTGGTACTATAACTTTTGGAGGCTGTTGAAAAACCACCATACCCAAAGACACCTCAGGTCTAATCCGAGCCATAGCATCATTTGTAGCGTTTCCCTCTCTAAAAAAGTGATGAAGCTTGACTTGCCAACAGCGTGACATGAGCGCCCGAATGCTGCAGATGAGTGCATTGTCCGTACTCTCCTGATTATGGTTATTGAGCCATTGAATCAACGACATGTTATCACTCTTAACCTCTACCTTGTTGATGCCCAAACTCCAAGCGATTTGCAAGCCATCGAGCAACGCCCACAGTTCTGCATTCGTAACCAAACAAATGCCAAGATTGTGAGCAAAACCGGCCAGCCACGAACCATTGGTGTTGCATAAGACACCACCCGCAGCAGCAGCCCCAGTCAACGGATCGACAGTGCCATCCACATTCAGCTTGGTCCATCCCAACGCCAGAGGCTGCCAGCAGACCTGCGTCGGAAACACGACAGCCCTACGCCCTGGTTTCATACTCAAATCTTTCACTTGCTTAGCCCACCCTTGTCCCTGAATTACAATAGCCTCCGGACCTGTACTAACACCTTCAAAAACAAAAGAATTGCAAGCTTTCCAAATTTTCCAACAAAGAAAACCAAAACAAATAGGTCAATCCCAATCCACAGAGTCAATTCTAAAATCATTACTAAGGTCATCAATCATCCAATCACTCATAGAACTAGTAAAGAATCTGTTAACCATAGTATGAAGTAGAACTTTAAGCCACACCGTATGAGCCCAATGGCAATCCTGAATGGCATGTATAAGACTCTCTCTGCTAGAGCCACAAAGGCTGCAAGTGTCAATCTCAGTAAACCCCTACGTTACCGTTCACCATTGGTAAGCAACCTCTCTTTGAGCACTAACCAAATGAAGTGATGGATATGTTGGGGTCCTTTGAACTTCCATGCCCAATTCCATTTGTCATCAGTCGGGTTATTCGAGGCCTGCGATAAGGCACCAAAAGTATCAGCAATGTTGAAGTTACCCTTCTTTGACCAACGCCACATGTATCCATCCGCATTATTATAAAGAGCAGGTGGTTTCATTGTAACAAATTGCATGGCCACTGTATCGTCCATGTAGCTGCGAAATTGAGGCCAATCCCACCTGCCATACTCATCAACCATAGCACAAAGACGTAGATCATTATCAATAACATTCGGTTTAGTACAGAAATTAATTAAAGGACCAATCTGTGGGATCCAACAATCATGCCAAAACCGAATATTCTGGCCATTCCCAACTTTCCAGCATACACTCTCTTTAAGATCTTCCCAAACCTTCGTAAGGGACTTCCAAACAAAAGAACAATTATGCCGATTAATGGTATCCGGAATGCCATCACCAACCCTATACTTACTTCGGAGAACCTGCACCCAAAAAGCATTAGGATTAGTAAGGAACTGAAAACCAAGTTTTAACATAAAACATTTATTTTGACGGTGCAATTTGCGCAACCCCAATTCGCCATTGATAAAGGGTTGACAAATATCATCCCATTTAACAAGGGTCGTTTTCCTCAAATTCTCCGTGGATCCCCAGATAAAACGGCGAACATGTTTCTTGATCTCCTTCCAAACTCCTATGAGGATCATAGCAGTCTGCATGAAATAATTCAGAATCTCCATCAGAACTGATTTGGCAAGAGTGACACGACTAGCCAAAGAGAGACGCTTAGCATTCCATCCGTTCAAGCGATCCTTCACCTTATCGATCAAAAATTGATAGGTACTCTTAGTGACCCGTCTATAGAAAAGCGGAACACCAAGATACTTCCCCAAATCCTCAACTCTATCGAACCCCAAACACCGTTGGATATCGGTTGCAGTGTAGTCCGGAGTGTTCATGGAGAAAAAGATCTGAGTCTTGCTAGCATTAATCTTGTGGCCAGAGAAGAAACTGAACTTATCTAAGATATATTTCATCACCTTTGCTTGATTCATATCCGCCTTGCAGAATAAGATAAGATCATCTGCAAAAAAGAGATGAGAGATAGAAGGACCACCCTGCGCAAGTCTGATGGGCTTCCAACAATTATTTACAACAACATTCTTGATCAAATGTCCCAACCTTTCCATCCCAATGACAAAAAGGTAAGGAGAAAGTGGACACCCTTGCCTGAGTCCACAAGTAGGCTTGAACTCATCCGTCACCCCCTTGTTCCATAATACTTGCATAGAGGAAGTCGAGACACAGGTCATGATGATTCTGATAAGATTCGAAGGAAGCCCGACATCAATAAGAGTATCCTGCAAGAAATCCCATCTGACTCGATCATAAGCCTTCTCGAGATCAATCTTGATGGGCATCCACCCCGATTGACCCTGGAAGCCTTTCATAGAATGAATAACCTCTTGGGCCACGATGATATTATCATTAATACTCCTCCCTGCCATAAAACTGACTTGATTTTGGCCAATGAGATCGGCCATGATACTCTTCAACCTGTTCGCAATAGTCTTGGTCACAAGTTTATAAAGCACTGAGCAAAGACTGATGGGACGAAATTGGGCCAATTGCTCTGGCCCCTGGGTCTTCGGAATAAGAACCAAAAGAGTACGATTGAGCACCGGATCAAGAGTCTGACCACTAAACACCCCACGCACCATAGAACAAATAGAAGGGCCCACAATCTGCCAATGTCGTTGATAGAATTGGGCATTGATCCCATCCACCCCCGGAGCTTTAAGCGGATTCATATCCATGAGAGCCGACTTAATCTTGTCCTCCGTAACCTGTCGTTGAAGCCTCTCAAAATTCGGCCTACTGATACTCGAAAAATACCCCGTGTCAGGAAACGGACCTGGAGGCTGACCTTCCACGGTATACAGATTGCTGAAGAAGTCAACATCCGCTTGTTTCAACATCGCATCATCATAGCACCAACTATTATCCTGAAGTCTAAGCGCGCTAATTTTATTTCGCCTACGCCTAGCCATAGTTCGACTATGATAATACTTCGTATTCCTGTCCCCATCCACAAGCCACTCACATCAAGATTTCTGGTGCCAAGGGATCTCTTCATTATCTAAGATCTCCTTCAACTCCGCCTGAAGGTCAATCTCCAGCTGAACAAGCCTCGGGTTGCTACGCCTTTCCAAGGCCTTCTGCCCCCCACTAATGCGGCCAATGATTGTTCGTTTCCGCGCGATAAGACTCCCAAACATAGCTTTATTCCAAGCTTTAATAGCCTCCATAAATTGATAGACAGTATGAGCAATCGAGAGCTTATCATCCCACTTATCCTTTACAAGACCAGCGAAAGATTCATGCTCAAGCCACCCAGAGAAGAAACGGAAAAGACGATCTCTAGGACGAGATTGCGGCCCGCCAAAAGAAATAAGAAGAGGACGGTGATCAGACTTGAGACGCTCAAGGTGAGTAACGCTCGTATTTGGAAAAGAAATCTCCCAGACACCATTAACCACAACTTTGTCCAATCTTTGGAAAAGGGAACCCCGACACCAGGTGAATTGCGGCCCATTAAACCTGATGAAGAACCATGGGCATGTGAAAGACAAGAAGAGAAGCATCCATGGCGTGATTCGCCTCAAGAAAACCTAGGACGTGACTTGCATGGACATGAGCTTGCAAAAGGAGGCTTAGGAGCTGAAATTGGATCAGATTTGAAGTCTAAATATTCAAGGCAAGGGGATGAACGAAATTCCCATATCAAAGGCCCAACATTCAAGTCTAATGTTCCTAAAGATCCATTAC
>JANJEY010000235.1:23757571-23777807 GCA_024703695.1 Erythroxylum cataractarum | reverse complement strand
GTATTGCCTTCTTTTAGAATATCTCTCCCTTTTGCTACTATTTCTACTTTTATTTATTGCTTGCAAGTTTTATTAAGTGACCTGTTAGGTTTATCTATTTTTTATTTATTTTTCCACTGCTTTATACCGCATCATTCTTATATTGTCTCATTTGCATGCGGGTCCACCGGAAACAGTCTCTCTATTATGTAGGGGTAAGGCTGCGTACTATCGGACCTTCCCAGACCCTGCTTCATAGCGGGATTTCAGAATGGGTGATGATGATGATGATGATGATTAAGATAACTCATATAAAGTGTTATAAAATTATTATTAAAGTAATTAATATAAAGTGTCATTATTTTACATCACTTTCGTAAGATCTTAAAATAGTAACCTTTTATAACGTTTAGTAACACTTAAAAAATTGTTATCAATGATAAATTATATGTTATAAAATCATAAAATGTTACTTATTAAATTAAGAATCATAACATTTTAAGATATAATGTTACCGTAGATAGTTATTTTATAATATATTGTTAAAAGTGTTACTGTTTAGTATTACTGTATGCCATTTTTGTTGTAGTGACATTTCGAAAAACTGTCATATTCATAATAAAATGATAGCTATAACGCGTCATTTTGTTGGTCTCCAGGACCAATTCTGCTTATATTACTAGAATATAAGTCTGGGGCTTCATATAATGTAGCTGCTTATGACTTTGAAATAAAAAACCATAATTTAGTATAAGAAAGCTTCTGGGCTGTAAAACTTGCTACCTTTTGGCTCTCTTTCATTGCTTGATCTCTGACACCCAACATTTCTGGCTTTATTAGCTGGGGAAAATATCACTAAGATATCTGCAAATATGAACCCTACCTAAGAATCTTGCAGAAAGAAATGGATAGGCAACTTAGGAATCCTGGATTAGTCTGAAAGAAAATTAAAAACGAAATTCTAGATTAATGTTGTAATTAATCAACACAACTAATTAATCCTAGAATTGCAACATACTATATTCAATAATTGGATTGATAAATATCTAGAAATTGGGGAAACATTGAATCCATTATTGTTTTTTGTGAAGTGGAGCGACAGAGACATAGAGGATTTACTACTACTATTCCGAATCTTTAATCAGCAAAAGCACACATACAGTTCTCAATGGGGCGACTGTATTTAAAGTCGGCTAGCAATAAGGCCTCCTGCGCACTGCAAATCATGAGCCAAGCTTACCCATCATAGCAAGCCCATGAACACAGGCCCAATGACACATTAAAAAGAGAATTAACAAGCCCAATTACCTTGACATCAAATTAATCGGGGTTTGTACAAAATTATGTTTATTATGCTAGTCCACAAAATAATGATAAAATTCTATCAATTAAATGTTACAAAGTCAATGAAATAAGGAGATAATTATTTGTGTGGTTTAGTTGATAAATTAATAGTAGAGAAGGCAAATAAAATAGCACTCAGTATTAAATCATTTATTATATAGTCTCCTATATAAGAGTCGAGGTAGTATTATATGAGTTATCAGTAGTCTGATCTTAACTTAAATTAAAAGTAAGAAATGCAGGTCGATTTTTCTTATTCCTTTACCGAAAGGAAATTGGGACGAGATCCGATCCCGGCGTAGTAGAATAATTATGAAATTTTTTTGTATTTTAATTTCAGAAAACAAAGATCACTTTAATTATATAAAATGATTAACACATAAATTATAATAAAATATAAATCTTAATTCATACCTTATTATGAAGCTTGATCATATTCTTGTCGTATCCTTCAAACCATTTTCGAAACAATTCATCTCAACCACCATGGATGCAAAAATGTTCGGCCTTTAAAGGTATCTGCAAAATAGGTTTAGAGAACTATGTAATTTTTATAGAGAGCATTACGTAAGAAGTGTTAGTTCCATTAGAACTTAAGTCTATTCATAATAAGTTTGGGACATTTTAGTAATTTAATTGAAATTAAATTCTAATTTCAATTAAATTTTAATTATAATTATATATAATTCTAATTAAATACCAATTATGCCTAAATAAGATCCCATATCTCATATTGATCTTTATTTATTAAATATCTCATATTAAATCATAAAGTTTTTCAAACTTTACAATTAAGTCCAACTTGATTAAAAATTCCTTCGCTCTCTTCAACCCATTTTTTATATGTGACCCATTAGGTTCTCAAATATATTAGCAATGATTATAAATTATAATTATAATTCATAATTTAAATTAGATAAATTAAATTTCCTTTAATTGATCTATAATTTTCTAATTAAATAATTTATAATCATAGATCAAGATTAGTGTCTAGTAACGGATCACGACCATCCAAATATTTAAGAATGTCAAAGTGGTTTTGACTAACCGTTACATGTATGATTTTTCTGTATAATTCAATCCTTTCATCATACAATGTTTCGATTAGACATAGAGCATAGAATTAATATCTACTCTATTTTGAGTCCAACCATGTTAGTTCTTCACCATTAGCTATCGATTCAATTAATAAAAATTGTAAACTATTTACAAAATGTCATTTCACCTTAGCCAAGGATTTTCCGAATCAATACTAATCGAGAACAATAAAACATTCTCCCTAATTAGTTTATGGTAATGCATTATGTCTTGGTCACACAACTACCTCTATATAGTTCATGTTACGTCCAATAACTACTGATTGAACAACCCATGATTAGAATATGTCATAAATAGTATCAAAACATAACAATTCCTATACAGGATAACTTTGGAGACCTTAAGTGAAATGACCATTTATACAATCATCACAATGAGAATTTTCAAAAACATACTATGTTCCAAATGGATTTCTAATATTAGGTCAGTTCAATGAACTTGTTCTCTAGCAAGCACCTACATGTTTGTTTAAGTATCTTAATACTTTAGCCTATGAAATCGATTACTTCCTTCATAAGGACAAATATAACAAGTGTTAGTCTTTTTATATTTTATTCTTAATAGAACGATGACTAGGAATAATTTAGGGATAATACAAAAATACAATATGTATCTCATAATTATAATCTCATTATAATTTTATTTGCAATATATAATTATCCTATATACTATATCATATACATCTAAGCACGTACAAGATAAAGAATGTCTTTAAATTATTATCACTAAACTACAATCAGATTGATTGTAGAGCATACACTAATATTTACAATAGTCAAAATTTAAGGATTACATCCCCTTTCTTTTATAATAATCACATTTATTCGTCTTCTTTTGCATTTGAATGTTTCATATGAGGTTTGCGAAAAGAAGATAAAAGACAACATCAACATAATTAGTTTTAACATCCAAATTAACCTAAGTTTTAAGTTGGGTTTTCTCTCAAAAAAGTTATCCTAAAATTGGATCAATATCAATTAATCTTTGTTTAATGATATTGGCTTTAGCAATTTCAAATTCAGGTATAAGTTGCATAAGAATTTGAAACAATCTACACCTATCTCTTTTTTTAAGCTCTTAAAAAATATAATCATGAATAAAACTTAAGGATATCATATCTAATTTAATCCGTAACCCTAACAATTTAGAGTAAAAGGCCCTTATGCCCTTATCAACCTGAATGAGTTGAGAAATTGTATATTTGTTGGTTTATGCCCTATAACTAATTGCTTTGGTTGTAATTTAGTGACAATTATTTAAAGACATTCTTTATCTTGTACATGTTTAGATCTATATAATAAAGTCCATGGGGGTAATTGTACATTGCAAATCAAAATATAAGGAGATTATAATTATGAGATTCATATTGTATTTATGTAGTATCCCTAAATTGTTCTTAATCATTATTCTGTTAAGATTGAACATTAATAGAATATAAAAAGATTAGCACATGTTATATTTTTCCTTATGAAATAAATAGTCTATCTCTTAAGCTAAAGTATAGAGATACTTAAACAAACGTGTGAGTGCTTGTTAGAGAATAAATTCACTGAACAAACCTGACATGAGAAATTCATTTGGAACATTACTTGTATATCTATAGAATTCTCATTGTGTTGATTGTATAAATGAT
Source organism: Erythroxylum cataractarum (assembly GCA_024703695.1). NCBI lineage: Eukaryota > Viridiplantae > Streptophyta > Magnoliopsida > Malpighiales > Erythroxylaceae > Erythroxylum > Erythroxylum cataractarum. The sequence goes on along the minus strand of JANJEY010000235.1, from coordinate 23,773,753 downwards.
TCTTTGACTTGAGGTCACCAAAGTTATCTTGTATAGGGATTGCTATGTTTTGATACTACTTATGATCTATTTAATCATAGGTCATTTAATAGGTAATCATTAGATGTAGCATGAACTATATTAAGGTAGTTGATTGATCAAGATAGGATGCATCACGCTAAAGTAATTATGGAGAATATTTTGTTATTCTCGAGTAGTATTAACTTGGAAAATCCTTGGCTAATGTGAAATGACGTTTTGTAAATAGTTTACAAATGTCATTAATTGAATTGATAGCTAATAGTAGATAACTAATATAGTTGGACTCAAAATAGAGTAGACATTAATTCCATACTCTATATCTAATTGAAACATTTTATGCTGAAAGGATTGAATTATACGAAAAAATTATGCACAGAAAGGTTAGTCAAAACTACTTTGATATTCCTAAATATTTGGGTGGTCATAACGCATTGTTAGATGCCAATCTTGATCTAGAATTATAAATTGTTTTGTTAAAAAATTAAAGATAAATTCAAACGAGTTTTAATTTATATAATTCTAATTGTGAATTATAATTATAATTTATAATCATTGTTAACGTATTTGAGAACCTAATGGGTCCCACATAAAGAACGGGTTGAAGACAGTAAAGTTAATTTAATCAAGATGAACTTGAATATAAAGTTTGAGGAACTTTATGACTAAATATAAGATATTTAATGAATAAGGATCAATATGAGATATTAACTTTAATTTTGCCTAATTGGTATTTAATTAGAATTATTTGTAATTCTAATTAAAATTTAATTTTAATTAAATTACTAATTAAATCTAATTAAAATTTAATTGAAATAAAAATTTAATTTTAATTAAATTACTAAAACATTCAAAACTATTATAAATATAGGTTTAAACTCTTATAGAGCTAACACTTCTTGCTTAATCCTTTTTGTAAGAGTTACAGAGTTCTCTCAACCTATTCTGTGGATACTGTTAGAGGTCGAACATTTATGCAACTACGATAGTTGAAACAAATCAGTTTCAAAAATAGTTCGAAAGATACAACAAGATAAAGATCAAGTTTCAGAATAAGGTACAAATTAAGTTTCCAATTTATTATAATTTATGTTAATTATTTTACGAGATGTTAATGACAATTTTAAAAATACTTATATACAACTAACAAAAATATAAATATTAATAACTAAGACTCATTTTCGTCTTCACCATTTACGTAGGAAAGTTACATGATTGTAGACTATGTTCTGAAACCCGGACCGGTCATCGAACCGGTGGTCTTACTGGTCACCGGTTTGATCGGTTTGACAGGTTCAACCACCGGTCGAACCGGTATGACGTAATAATTTTGCAATAATTATATTTAATTATATATAATATTAAAAATATTTAAAAAGAATTCAAAAAAATAAAATAAAAAAATAAAAAAAAATTGTCGTCCGATCGGTCAAAAACCGGTCAATTGATCTGTTTTGATCAATTCAGACTGGGTTAATTGAATACCGATTTTGAGGGATAAACCGGACCGGACCACCGACCGGTCACCGGTCGAACCGACCGGTCCAGTCTGGGTTTAAAAACAGTGACTGTAGAGATTATTCATCAACTAAAAATTGCACAGAATCAGCACTGAATTATAACCTAAACATGATGTATTACAGCTCATTGCAAGAGGTTTGGGACTATTAACAAATACCCTATTATCGATAGTGGAACATTACTTGATAAATTCTCAGTTGCAACAGCTATATTTAGTTCATATCTTCTCGACGAAGAGTGGAACATAGAACATACAGAAGGAACTTATGGGCATATGAATTTTCTGAACACATATATTATAGTAGAAAAGAGAAAAAGTTTGTGAGTCTCTCTTACCAGTTGAAATATCTAACTAATAAGGCCAAGGGGCCTACAAAAATGAGAACTAATGACATTTAAGATTGTCAAAAATAATACACGAAAATTTTAGTTAAATATTTGAATTTGAATTAGTAGAATTCAAACTAATCATTTTACTTTTATCCCTTTTGATTTTCGCCGTAAAAGTTAACCCCACGCGACCAAAAAGACGTCTAAAAGTTACCTTTTTCTGCAGCCCCGGGTGTCTCAGTGTGTTTCACTGACCCGACTCTCAAAGACAAAAACTAATTGCTGTGCACACGAGCGCACGTGGGCCAACACGTTCTTTTTCTGTCTTGTAAAGAGGGAGGGCAGGTGGTCACGTGCGCTTCTGTCCTGTTAATTGTTATGGATATCAATGCATTGTGAATGTTAACTTAATAGTACAAAGTATGTTGATTTTTTAACTCTTCTCTACGGGTTTGTTTGGCATCTGGCGCCTGGGCCCGTACAATTCCTTGGTTTAATGATTACTCTCTACCTCTAATCATGAGATTGGGATGGTTTGATGTTTGATTAGACGATAAACGGTTCATTTTCGTACAATAATTTCCCCCCTTAAACTAATCATTCCTTCATTTTCGGTAATTATTACGTCAATTTGCAATTCGATACATAACTTTTATTTTAATTATACAATTAAATTTTATGTCTTCAATAAAATTTCCTCTTATTCTATGTTTTAAAGAGCTCAGAATTCTAACGATTCAAAGAAGCCCAAAAGGTTATACTTATCTACATTTCTTTGATTTTTGCCCTCAAAATCAAATAAAAATGACTTTAAATTAGTATTATAAAAAATTGAGACAAACATACCAAATGCAAGTTCATAAAATAACCATGAAATTAAAAAAAAAAGCACTTTAATGTTGTATAACCAAAGAGTGCCAAATTTGGTTTTGAATGTTATAACGCCGTATTATAAAATTTTCAAGTGTCTGTAGTACTATAATTTAGTTAAAGGTATTCAAATTCATGTTTGCTAAATATGTATCATTTGATCTTCTCTACTTAATGTCCATCGTATAATACATTTCAATTTCCATTATTAAGGAGTTGTTTTGTTTTATTTCTTTCTTTTTCTTGTGAATTTTGTTTTTGACTTAAAGATAAATTAATTTTATGAATTAATTAAGTAAATAATATTATTTTAATATCTCATATAACATTTATTAGTAAAAAATTTATTATATTTTCTTAAAATAAATAATTTATTAAGTAAAAATTTATTTATAAATTAATGTTTTATTGTTACCGTATATTTTAATCACTAAAATATTTCAAATTTACGTGTTTTAAGATGTTACTAATTTGAAAGTATATTTATTACATTTAAAAATATTTTATTTTTTTAAAAATTAAAATAATTATATTGATTATAATTCTTATTATTAATTAATGTTAAATAATAAAATATATAGTTGATAAATCAGATTATGATAAAAAAGCAAAAGTTGAAATTAAAAACCAATCATTGTAGTTTTCATAAGTTATAAAAATTGAAAAATCAAATAAAAATAACAACTCAATAAATGTTGGATTAAAAACGAACACAAAAAATAGAAAATAAAGTGGGAAGAAATAAGGCTTAGGTGACTATTGTTTATGATACATTAAGTAAAGTTGTCGAGTTGTCTTTATCATGTCTTGTACATAGATATACTTGCCATAAATTATCATATCTATCAAAGTTCATGCAAAAAGATATAATCGAAGTAGTGGAAGAGATAAAATACAACTTCAGGCATATTAGCTGACTTGAATCCGCCTCCAATACAAAATTAATTAATTTTTTTAAATGTGTATATATATAATAAACTAAGTAGAGCTGTAGCCCTTACAAAACTAAGTTTCTTGCCGCCCAACACTAAAATCCTGAATTCTTCACTCCTGAGAATTAAAAAAGAAGAAGATAAATATGGTATAATTTAATGTACTTGCTCAAGAGACAGCCTAATTCTCGCATGTGATCTACATTAAAGCTAACCCTACACAAACACAAGTGCATGAGTACAGCGTATGCCTACTGTAACCAGAATTTGAGAACCGAAGTGACCAAACTCCCACCTTCGTGTTCAAGACAAATATGGAGGTCTGGATAATTGAAGCTGGTCAGAGGTAATTATTGATAGAGTTGCACCAACACATACCTTTGATACAAATTTATATATGTCTATATGGCATAGGTCACAGACTCACAGCCGTGTGTTTGGTTGTTGAGAAACAGGCGAACCATTTTCTCTCTGGCAATGCACATAGTGGGATTTGTTTGCTTCTAACTTGTACATTTGTTATCTCGAGTTCCTGACATAATTGAGATTTGTATCATTCCTAAAATTCTTTGTTTTGTTCCTTGAAAAACCTTCTGCTGTATACAAAAAACGTAATTCTCAAGAGAGTTCACAATCGTGTAACTGGCAAGAAAAAAGAACATAACAAATCACTGAGATAAATCTTTTTGAGTGACTAGCAAGTAGTAGCATTCTTGTATAGGGATATTGTTTAAGAATTGCTTTGCACAATCCTTCCCAAGTGATGATGGACATCTTGAGCTTTAGCCAAAGCCCTTCCGTGTTATTTTTAAAAGATTCTTCTCTTCTTTTGGGGTAAGAGTCATTAAGAGATGGCATTTAAGTCAAACCATGGAGGCCACTCACTGGTGGCCCATATTTTCCTAGAGGAATATGTATACGCAAGAGCTTTTTAAATTTTGTTCTCTCCTTTTGGTGAAAAAAGGTTAGTTTGGATGTCTACTAGCTAATGGTATTTGATCCTGCCACATTTTGACTTGTGAGATTCCTTATTTGTGACCCTACTTGTCTTTGTGACAGTTTGCATGTCACTGGTGGGTTGGCATTCTCTTCTGGTTTTTCTTTTGGTCTTATCTCTTGTATAGTATTTCCATGGTTAAACCCTAGAAAATATCTTGATGGTCTGTATACCAGTAAACTACATCTTGAAGCTTCAACTGTTCGCTTTGAGTGGCGTGAATTATTAAGGATATTTGACTGGTTTGGAAATGAAATATACCAAAATAACAATTCAGCATCCACATTGGAACTGTTTTAGCATTGTTTTCTTTCTTTCTTTTTTACTGTTTCTATAGTGTACTTTCAAGAAAATTCAACTGAACTAGTAGCAAGAATTGGCCTTTAACAGGATTGTCTTCAATATAAAGCTGATAGAGTTGGAGGCTTACTTCATTGCCTGAGGCAAAACACTGGGTTGTGCTTGCTTGATAAGAAAGGTTGGATCTTGACAGAATGACCGCGGTTGTTGGCACCGATTCTTGGTAGCATTTGATTATGATATGTTCAAAAAGCGAAAGGGAAAAGAGAGAAGAAAAATCATTAGGAAGGAACGAAAGGGACAGAGGCTATTACTAAATTACTAGTTACCACAAATGGGAAAGAACAGAAATAGAGAAACTGCAGTCCCTCGATTGCAACAAAGACATTTCTTTTTATACGTAATGTATATTTCAATGTTAATGAATAATGGCTTTATAGTGAAAACCAATTTGCTTGACAAGTTGAGACCATGTGCTAAGGCAGTGAAAAGCAAGAACATCAGTTCTCGTGGAAAGAAGATTTCTGTACGCTTTTTCCATTTTCACTTTTTGTATTTGCTTTAACAGTGCATAATGTGAATAGCGTAACAAGTTCGCTCTGTTTAACTGTTTCCGCCAGTCCTTTCTGTTCACACTGATTGTGAACTCGAATTCACAATAATTAAATATTTAACAATTTTAAAGGATTAATTTGGAATGATATGGGCTAATGGCTAAACCTACTCGAGAGACGAAAATTGAAGTGAAAAACTTATTCACTAAACCAATCCTCCAAACCCAATAATTACAGACTACAGTGACAGTTCCTCTCTTGTTACAGCAGCAAAAGAACTACAGAATGAAGCCATTAGCAATGGCTTGATTTGTTTTCAGATTAGTAGTTTCATAAACAGGGAGCTCCTCTCTGTATCTTCCAATCCCATTAAGATGATCAAGCTCAAAAAGATCAGAACTTGAACAGCTCTCTGCCTCGCTGTCATTATCTTCATCTTCTTCGACATAAACGGAAGAAAGGCCCCTGAAATCCAATTTCCTGACGTTCCTGTCCTGATAACTTCTCAGATAATCAGCCCCGTTATCAACATCTTCCTTTAGAGAACAAGTTTTAATAACTGTTTGAGGCATTGGCATCAAATCAGGATCATCTTCGTAAATACACTTGTGACCGCAAGGTCTAGAGTCCTGATCAACAATGACGCTCACGGGATAAAATCTAACTGATCTTTTTGTAGCATTATGGCCGGATTTGGCTCTTGGAGGAGGCGTTTTGTTCAGACAAGACCTTGAGACAGATGTAACAGAGGAACATGCAGACTTGGACTTACGTTCAAATCTCACATCTTCAATGCCTCCGATGGAACACACTTTCACTTTCTTTGCACTGCTTGAACTGAACAAAGAATTGAGAAAATTTGCAATGCGACCACCTGGTGAAATTGGCTGCTTTACTTTCTTCAACTCGTCATAAAATTTCAAAGCTTTCATTTTCGTCTTTGTAAAGCCTCCTTCACACTTGGGCTGTCGTTGGTTGTCCAATAGCGGATTGCTTCTTTGTGGGGTGAAAGTGGGCAATCTTCTCGAATTGCATTTGGAACTTGAATCAGTTTCGGAGGACGAGAACACACCTCCTGCATAGCTAGAATCTGAAGAGCTCGAAGCTGAACTGTAGTGATTAGAGCTACGAGTGCTATGCCTCTCCATCCAGCTATCAATCACCATACCTCGTCGAAGATTAGATAAATCTTTCTCCACCTCAAAACGCGAATCACGCCGGCTCTGCTTCTTGAGCATGGCTCTTTCTCTGAACTGCTCACCCAACACTTGTTCCCCACCGTTAGATTCATCAATAGACCGGTAAATTGCGTCAAGAAGAGAAGAAGAGAAAGATGGGGTTCTTCTTCTCTGAGGGAATTCATGTTCCCTAGGAGATTTCTTCCCCTTATTCATGTCTATGCACAAAAGCTAGAGGGTTGGAAGCACAAGTTTATAAAGATGGAAAAACAGGAAGTGCAAGGACACAGGAGGCTTAGTTAAAAGCTTTAGTGTCCGCCAAGACCAAGTCAAAAGCTGCAAAGACCCATAAATAGAATGAGAAAACATAGTGTGGCCATGCCATGTGAAGAAGAGATAGAAAGAGGGAAGAGGGTCGCAGAGAAGTTTGTGGTATTGTTTAAGTTGAATATCACAAAGTTTGTGTACGGGCAGCTTTTGGGAATAGAATTATATATATATACACGCACAAGTATTGAGGTACGAGCTAGACAACGCAGAAACCGCAACAGAACAGAACACGCTTTGGACTTGGAAAATGGATATGACTAAGAACAAAGAAGTTGAGCATTTGTCTGCGTATAAAGGTTTAAAGGGAAGCCCCGAGCGTGCGAGTTAAAAATGTACGACTCTTTCTTTGTCTTTCCAACTCCAAAGTAAGATATTCCAATCCTAGGTGGTTGGTTGCTCACTTCTTATTTTTCACTTTCTTTTTGATAATTTTGTTTATTTATTTTTAACAATAACAATTTCCACTTGTTTCATTGTGAAAATTATGATTAGTTATTACTTATTATTGTAAGTCCGTCCCCTTTTTAGAGCAAATATAAGTTTTGGTACACTTAGTTGCCCCGTAAATTGTACAGAACAATAAACAGGTGAAATTAGTTAGAAATTGTTAAATTGATGATTTTTTTGAAGACTCCTATATTAAGCGGATATGTTTGTGTGTGAAAATTGTGTATGTTCTTGTGACCGTGTATGGGGTGAATGACGAGGGTCGAAGATAAATATGCTTGTGTGGATTCAAGCACGACCTATAAATAAAGGACATGGTCATGTCTGTGTATGACTCATTATAACTATATATCTCCACATTGTCGAAGATTGAGGGACGTGATTACTGTACACAGTCGTGTGAGGGACCATGTGTCTGTGTTTGATATAAAAACCTTATATTTAAAGTGTAAAAAGGAAAAAATGTGCGGGCTATCTGAAGGAGAGTGAAAAGAACGCCAAAAGAGGAAAAGGTTAAGGAGTGAGAGAGCATAGAAGACTTTCTTATCCAAAATTAGTGTTCTCCAACAACAAAATATCTTGGGGTTTTGATGTTTCAAGATTATATTAGGAGTAGTATTGATTTGAGATATCAATTTGCATTCTTCTCTGAAATTTTGGTTGGGATTGCTTGTTGTTGTATTATACCGTTTAAAGTTAGGATCAACTTCTTGGAACTTGAACTCTTATAAGTCGCTATTTGATTTAGTAGATTTACTTGTCAATTTAGCCTGTAATTTTTACTTGGTGTTTTATTTACTTTTCTATTTTCTATATTGTTTAGGTTGATTGTTTATTATGATTAGGTCACTTAAGATTAGTTTATTGTTCTTGTTTAACATTGTGGGTTTTGTTGATGTGAACCTTGTAAATCAAGATCTAGGAACCCACGGATGAATTGTTGAAAAGAATTTCCAAAAAAACTAAATCGGTTATGTTTTCAACTAAAACCTTGACCATTGTATAAAGAAACACAAACCAAAGTTATAAAGAAGGATATTAACGCTTGACTCTAGGAAAAGAAGAGATTGAGAGTGATAAGTCAGATGAACGCCACAAGGAATAACCTTGATAAGTTTCAAATTCAATGACAAACCAACAAAATGAATAACCTCACCAAAAGCATAAAACAAATTCCAATATGAAGTCTTATGTGAAGATGAAGATTATATAGGCCAAAGAAAACCCTAATCTATCTTTTAACAATGATTTATTCCCAAAATAAGAAATCCCTAAGATTTAGGAAAACCTTTTCAAAATTAATTCCTAAAGCCAAATATAGAAAGTGAAATTTTAGGCAGCCCAAATCAATAAGAGATCTAAAATCATCAAAATAACATATTATTCTAATTAGGTCAAATAAACAACTAATTAGGCCTATTTAATGCGTGAATTAAGGTGATTAGAATGATTGATCTCTCCAAGCCCAAATCAGCTTTTATGGTTACTTGTTTAGCCCAAACATCCTTAATCAATCCATTAAGAGCTTCCTTCATCCTTTTAGCTTTAACCTGAGTTATTGGACCTCCATTAATGTGTAGTAGATCATCGAAATATGTTGAACCCAATTGCATTATCCTTTGCATGTCCTTAACTAGGTTTTCATCATTTTTCCTCTCCTTAAAAGGATTCTTCATCCAATCTTCATCGCCTACATCAAATGGAGAGAGATCAAAAACATTAAATGTAGCACTAACATTATACTCACCTAGTACATCCAGCTTGTATGCATTGTCATTAATACACGCAATGACTTAAAATGGTCTATCTTCTCTTGGATGCAAATTAGAATAACTTTTTGCCAAAAATCACTCCTTTCTCAAATGAACCCAAACCCTATCTCCCAGCTCAAAAGATCACTTTCTTACGCCCTTTCGTTGGCTTAAGAAGCATATTGTTATGCTCTTTTTATTAATTTGATGTCTAACCTTTTCATACAATTGCTTCACCAATTCAGCTTTACTTGTGTCATCTAAACTAGCATGCTCATCGATTGGTAAAGGTTTTAAATCCATTAGAGTCAAAGGATTAAGCCCATACACAATTTCAAAAGGTAAAAAGTTAGTAGTAAAGTGGACAGAACGATTATAAGCAAATTCAACAAGTGTCAAACAATCCTCCTAATTCTTCAAATTCTTTTAAGTGATAGCATACAATAACGTAGACAAAGTTTGATTAACTACCTCAGTTTGCCCATCAGTTTATAGATGCCAAGTTGTAGAAAACATTAGTTTAGTACTTAGCTTGCCTCATAATGTCTTTCAAAAGTAGCTTAAGAACTTGGCAACTCGATCATAAATAATGCTCTTTGGCACTTCATAAAGTTGTACTATCTCACGAAAGAATAAGTTTGCAATGTGACTAGCATCATCTATTTTATGGCATGAAATAAAATGAGCCATCTTAGAAAACCTATCCATATTAAAAAAAATTGAATCATTACCTCTTTTTGACCTAGGTAAACATAAGACAAAGTCTATGGAAATATCTACCCATAGTGCACTTGGTATTAGCAAAGAATTATATAATCCATGAGGCAATGATCTAGATTTGGCCTATATGTAAGTTCTACATTTCTTATAAATTCTTTCTACATCACTTTTTCATATGTGGCCAAAGAAATGCTCAACAAGTATATCTAAATTTTTTTGACTAAATTTTTTTGAACACCAAAATGTCCCATTAGGCCACCTCCATAAGACTCATGAACTAGTGACTCCTTTAGAGAACAAATAGGCACACATAATCTATTTTCACAAAATAGAAAACCTTCATGCCTATAAAATTTGCCAAAGGCATCATTTTCACAAGCTTTAAACACATTATCAAAATCAAGATCAGAAGAATATAAATCCTTAATGTACTTAGTTTCCAACATAAAGATTAAGGTATACTTACAAGACAAAGTATCTCCAACCACAATTTCCTTACTTTGTTTGTACTTGATCATATAAGGAAAACATTCAATGAAATCTATCCATTTTGCATGGAGTTTGTTCAACTTACCTTGGCCCTTCAAATGCTTCAAGGACTCATGATTAGTATAAATGACAAACTCCTTGGGCCACAAGTAATGATACCATGTCTCCAAAGCCCTCACTAAAGCATACATCTCCTTGTCATAAGTTAGGTTGTTCAAGATTTCCCTATTTAGTTTTTCACTAAAATAAGTAAGGGGTCGGTTTTCTTGCATCAAAATAGCCCTAATACCTATACCTGAAGCATACTAAACTTCATAAGTTTTAGCAAAGTTAGGTAGAGCAAGTAATGGCACTAAATTTAGCTTATATTTAATCAAATTAAATGTTGATTCTTGTTCATTACCCTATTTGAATCCAACATTTTTTTAACAAGTTCAGTTAATGGTGTAGCAATGGTGCTAAAATCTTTAATAAACCTCCTATACAAGCTAGCCAACCCATGAAAGCTTCGCACCTTAATTATAGATTTAGGTGTAGGCCACTCACGAATAGCCTTAACTTTTTCTTTATCAACCTCTATTCTCTTGTGCTAACAATAAATCCAAGAAACACAATTTGATTAGTGCAAAAAGAACATTTCTTGAGGTTTGCATACAACTTCTCATCACAAAAACACTTAGAACTTTTTCCAAATGTTCAAGACACTCATCTAAGTTCTTACTATAAATCATAATATCATTAAAGGACACAACAAAAAATTACCCATAAACACAAGTAAGACATGGTTTATCAATCTCATGAAAGTACTAGAGGCGTTAGTTAACCCAAAAAGCATAACTAGCCATTTATACAGACCATACTTAGTCTTAAAGGTAGTTTTTCATTCATCACCTCTCGTATGCAAATTTGATGCTAACCAAACTTTAAATAAATCTTAGAGAAAATATAAGAACCATGCAATTCATCAAGCTCATCATCCAACCTAGAAACGGGATGGCAATACTTTATTGTAATTTTGTTGATAACTCTACAATCAACATACATTCTCCATGTTCCATCTTTCTTAGGCACAAATATAACAAGAACTGCATATAGACTCAAACTTTCTCTTACATACTTGTTAGCTAATAACACTTCAACTTGCCTTTGAAGTTCCTTTGTCTCCTTAAGATTGCTCCTATAAGCTACTCAGTTAGGAATTGATGCACTAGGAGTGAAAATCAATTTGATGTTCTATTCCCCTAAGTGGTGGTAAACCACTGGGAATTTCATCAGGAAAGACATCAACGAATTCCTGCAAAAGAGATATAGTAGCATTAGGCAAAGATGGGTTAAGATCGTTAAAATATGCCTCTTTGTACAAAAACACAATCTTTGGCTATTTTGAACAAAAAGCTTTCTTAACCTCACTTTCTTTTGCATAAAACTTGTTTTTTTTTTCTATTTTGCACTTAAGACTTTTCCTTTTCTTTTTTTAATGATTAATGCGTCTTTTTCATATTCAATCTCCCTCTTTCTTTCCTTACTCTTTCTTTTTTTCACATTCAGCCTAATTCTTTCTTTTTTCACACTTATTTTCTATCCTCACTTGATCTTCCTAGACTTGCCAAGGTATTAATGGTATAAGAGTTATAGGTTTCCCATGCATTACAAAAGAGTTTCTATTCTTGAATCCATCATCCATAACCCTTCTATCAAACTACCATGGCCAACCCAAAAGCAAATAACTAGCATGCATAGGTATAACATCACAAAGCACCTCATTATAATATCTATCAATGGAAAATGACACCAAATAGTATCTATTCTAGAATCCATCATGCATAACCCTCCTATCATTTTACCATGGTCGACCCAAATCTAAATGACTAACATGCATAGGTATAACATCACAAAGCACCTCATTATGATATATATCAATGGAAAATGACACCAACCCTTATTTATTAACCTTGACTTCCTTGCTCTTATTCAACTATTGAAGTTTATAAGGTTTAGGATGCTTAGTAGTAGGTAGGTCTAATTTTTCAACCAAAAGATTGTTTGCTACATTAGCACAACTTCCCCCATTTATAATCATGCTACATACCTTATCCTTGATGTGACGATGTGTGTGGAAGATGTTGTCTTGTTATGCTTCATCCTCCTTCATCACTTGCACATTCAAAACTCTCATAGTGACAAGAATTTGACTAGCAACTGGATACACTTCATCATCACTCCCCTTCGATTATGGCATGCAATCATCATCAGATTCACCTTTGGTCTCAATATCACCATCTCCCCTTAAAATCATCACTCGCTTGTTCGAGCACTGAGATGTAATGTGTCCCCATCCTAAACACTTAAAACTATTAATATCTCTATTTCTAAAGGTTTGGGAGTTAGACTTACCTTTATCTAGGCTAGAACCAACATCCTTACTTTTAGATGATTCAGAATTGTTATTAAGATCAACCTTATCATCCTTCATGCTCCAATTCAGCCTCCAAGAGGAAGAACTCGATTTATGCCTAAACTGTATTGATTGTTGTTTTTTTAAGTTGCCTCTCAATCTTCATGGCCGTATGTACTGTATCCTCCAGCTCCAAACAATGTTACGACTCTACCACATTTGCAATTTCCCGATTTAAGCCATGCAAAAATTGTGTTACGGTTGCCTCTCGATTCTCGTCCATATTAGCCTTAATCATAACTATCTCCATCTCCTTGTGGTACTCCTCTACACTGTTAGATCTTTAGGTTAGGCCTTTTAGCTTCTGGTATAATTCCCTATAGTAATGAGATGGAATGAAACTTCTCCTCATAATAGACTTCATAACCTCCCAAGTTTCAATTGGCCTCTCACGATTTCGTCTCCTAGTCAAAACAAGTTGATCCCATTAAATAATAACGTAGTCAGTAAACTCAACAACATCAAGTTTTGCCATTTTTACTTCAAAGTAGTTGTGACATTCAAAGACCAACTTCACTTTCTTCTCTTACTCCAAGTATGCATCAGGATCGTTCTTGCTCGAAAATGATGGAATCTCCATTTTAATGTTTCCCATGTTTCGATCATAATGATCTATCCTTTGCCTCCTTTGACCGCTTCTATCTTGATCAAATCTATTATTGGCGTCTTCTACATTAAAATCATCACTATCATCTTCCTCCTCATGTTCAACATAGTATTGTTGCCTTTCTTGTCTATGCATAATTGGAACTTCAGGAACTTGATTCCTTTCCAAAGTAGCAATGGTAGCATCTTGTCTTTCCATCTTGTCCAAGATTTCTTCAGTTATTATAGCAATCAGATGAAGAATGACTTTGCAAAGAAAGAAACTTCATTAGTGTTTCGCTTAATAAATGTTTCACTCTTTTAAGGGCTTTAACTATAATGCAATCACTTTTGCCTTTTACCACTCAATTCACTTAAATTAGTTCTTTAAGTAACTAAAGAAACTCTTATCAAAAGTGATTGCCTTGCATTGCACACCTAACTTATCTAAAGAACTCAACTAGATTAAGGAACAAAGAAAATTGGACGAGGATAAGGGTTTAAACAATGAAACTGGACAAGATATCAAGAAAAGAAGATGAACAAAGATTGATCAAAGAAAAGGATATTAATTTCAAATTTCAGATAGGAATAAGCAAATCAAATACTTCCCTTTTTGCTTAACTCAAATATGTACTTTTTTACAAAAATTGAGCCTTCATTATTTTCTTCTTCTTTTTTAATTTAATTTATTTTTTTAATTTTTAATTTTGTTCGTTTTTCCTACTTCCTCTCTTTCTCTCTCTCCTTTTTCTTTCTTTTAAAACAAATCACAACTGAAGCAATCAAATGAAGTGAGAAGGAACATATATGTAATAATAAGAAAGAGCAATCAATTTAGAAAAAATAACAAGATGACTAGATTTGCGAAGTTTGAGGACATAAGAGAAAATATTGCAACAAAAAAACAACCAGATTTGCAAAAAACGTGTATGGAAGAAAATGACCAGATTTGCAAGAAACATGTATGGAAGAAAACAATCAAGAATTGCAAGAAACTTGTATGGAAGAAAACAACCAAGATTTGCAAGAAATGTGTTTGGAAGAAAACAACCAAATTTACAGGAAACGTGGAAGGAAAGAAAGAAACAAAAGCAATAAGAGACATGAAACAAAATAAGTAATATGCACCAAATTGATTTAGAATAACCCAATCTCTAATACCAACCGACGAGATTTAGGAATCCACGAACAAGTTGTTGAAAGGAACTTAAAAAAAAGATAAACCAGTTCTGTTTTCAAGTAAAACCTTGAACAATGTTTACAGAAACACAAACCAAAGTAATAAAGAAGGATATGGATGCCACACTCTAGGAAAAGAAGAGATTGAGACTGATAAGTCAGATGAATGTCATAAGGAATAACGTTGATAAGTTCCAAGTTCAATGCATAACCAACAAAGTGACTAACCTCACCTATGTAAAACAAATTCCAATATGAATTCTTGTATAAAGATAACGATTATATAGGCTAAAGAAAACCCTGTTCTATCTTCTAGCAATGATTTATTCCTAAAAATAAGGAAATTCCTAAAATTTAGGAAAGGCTTTCAAAACTAATTCTAAAGCCAAATACATAAAGTGGAATTTTAGGTAGCCCAAATCAGTAAGAGGCCTCTTGAAATCATCAAAATAAACATACATGACATAGAAACACATAGGCCTGACCTATAACTCAACATATACTGATTAGGAACCACATAGGCCTAGCTTATTAGTCTCTTATCTAGTGAACATAGGTTCCTATTCCAGTACACAAAAGTAGGAAGCATCACATGTATAAATCAAATCTCATTAGGAAACCAAATCTTAGAATAGGCCAAAACAGTCATGCGTGTCACCACTAATTGGCCAAACTAGTGTGCACACCCACCAATTCCTGATGTTGGCTCGACTTTCATCCGTGGTAAGTCCAGATTATGGTCTACAAGAGCATTATGACCCTAAGTGATGAACTCATTGGTGACTAGACCTCTAGGTGTGTAATGACCTACAAGTCCCATAGAAAGGTGTCGATATGGAGACTCGACTTTTATGTACCAACGCAAAAGGTACAAGGGTCACTTAATCTGTTGTTCTTAGCACACAAATGACCAATTGTTACCTCACCAATCATAAAAATCATATACAAATATTAAGTACTAATATCAAGTAAGGCACCATGCTTTTATTTATCGGTCCAACTGATAAAATGAAACCTTGTTATGACTCTAAGCTAAAAAAGAACACACACACACATTATACATGAATCGATTATGTATATGTAAGTTCCAAATCATTATTTCATGTAATAAAAGTCATCTTTTGCACTCCAAGTGCAATGTTGTTCAAAAATGTTGTTTTAGAAAATAAAACGTTATCCTTTGCACTTCAAGTGTAGGTTTGTTGAAAACAATATCATTTCTCAAAAGATGTAATAAAAACATCAATTGCACTCTAAGTACAAAGAGTTATTTAAAACAATGTCATTTATTAAACACACAAGTATATCAGCATCCATTTGAGATTCAATTCTACTATCCATTACCTAGATTAAAAATTCACATACAAGTCATCATATATGTATTGGGATGTCTAATCTGTTGGATCGCGTACGGTCCGAGTATTCTCAATACGCTGCGGAAAAGATCATACAAAATATCACGTATAATCGAAAACACGTAGGATTAACGAAAATACCTTATTTTCGTGAGTGGATTGCTTCTT
>JANJEY010000235.1:23692466-23711445 GCA_024703695.1 Erythroxylum cataractarum | reverse complement strand
CCTCTTTTTGTAGTTGTACCTTACATGATGAGTTTAATAGCTTTAGTAGGTATAATAATAGTACTATTAGGATCTACTTTAGTTATTGCTCTAAAATATATGAAAAGAAGTTTAGCCTATTCTACAATGTCTCAATTGGGTTATACGATGTTAGCTCTAGGTATGGGGTCTTATCGAGCCACCTTATTTCATTTGATTACACATGCCTATGTGAAACCTTTGTTGTTTTTAGGATATGGATCCATTATTCATTCAATGGAAGCTATTGTCGGGTATTCTCTAGATAAGAGTGAAAATATGATTGTCATGGGTAGTTTGACAAAGCATATTCTATTAACAAAAATGTCTTTTTATTGGGACCATTTCTCTTTATAGGATTCCACCTTTTGCCTATTTTTAGTCCAAAGATGAAATTCTTAATGATAGTTGGTTTCATTCTCCTACTGTCGCAATAATAGCTCATTTCACATAAGGATTAACAGCATTGTATATGTTTTAGGTTATTTACTTACTTTTGACAGATATTTAAATGTTTATTTTCAAAATTACAGTAGCAAAAAAAAGTTCATTCTATTCAATATCTCTATGAGGTAAAGAAGGATAAAAAATGATTTTAAAGAACTTTTGTTTGTTATCTTTAGTAACAATGAATAATAATAAGAATGAAAGGGCTTCCTTTTTTTGAAAGAAGACATATCGAATTGATAGTAATGAAAGAAATGTGAAACAAATTTTTATGACTATTAATTCACTTGGCGTTAAAAGTATATTTTTTTCTTATCCTCATAAATCAGACATTTTAATTTAAGGTCGCATTTGCAAATTAATCCACCCTTTTTACAGATTAATCAGTTTAATATTCATACAACTTTGACCCATTTCACTCAATTCATATTTATTCAAATGACAACCAAATTCACCATATGAATTGGAGTACAATCAAACTAAATTCAATACAATATTTTCTCACTTTTACTTAAGCAAAACAAACACTACTATAATATGAAAATAAATAATGTAAATAATAATTTTCCTAATATTTTCCTCAGTTTTACTCAAGTAAAACAAAAAATACTAGAGAATAGACAACAATTTTCCCAACTAATACTAAAAGATATCAAAAATCATTTCAATAAACACAACCTAAGAATTTGAAAGTCATAATACTCTATGAACAAGTATTTATTTGCATATTTAGCTAAAATCAACAAGCGCTTCAATTAAAAGAACCATCAAACAAGTGTGATAGATACTCAGTCAACTCTTCATCCTCTCAAGCATTTAAATGTAGGATATGTATTCACTCATCGTTCATTTCATGTAAGGCATCTACCATAAGCTTACTTACCAATCCAATCTCCACCACTTATATCAAATATAAGTATCAATCTGAACGTCTTTATTTTGGTTGTAATGGAGTCTAAGGTAAGGGTAAGAAAAAGGAAAATTGTAGGTTAAAACCATAACACAAATTGAGCATTTAAATATAAACAAAAGAATGACCATAAAACACTCAATTCTTTCCTCTCATTTAATAAAATTCACACTTTTCATTTTTTTTCTTTTCTCTCCTCTTCTTTTCATTTTTTGCTCATCTTCTCTTCATTCCTTTTCTTTTCTCATTTTTTTTTTCTCTTTTTTTATTTTTTATTTTTATTTTTTACTATATTTGTCATTTTTTGTATTTATGATTATAAAATAAGCAAATCAAAAGAAGAGAAATATAAAGAAGTGAAAATCTCCACAACCATACCCATCCCTAATACAATAGCGAAGTATACGTTATGATTCCCCACACTTATTCCGTAAACCCTATTATACTCATTCAAATGCTTAAGTTGCTTTATGGTAAGTGCAACAAAGATGATAAATAATCAAGGTCAAGGCTCATATTTGGGTTTAAAGAAAGAAAAGGTGTCATATTAAACTCAAAGGGGGTTTACTAAAGGTAAAATCATAGTGGCCTTTTAAGCAAAAGGGCTAAATCCTAATTGCCTTCATCATTTCAATATTTGCATAAGATTGTGTGCAAGTAAGTTTTGGAGTTCCTTAATCATGAAAGAACACTCTCGACAAAGAATTAGAGAATTTGGTGTTTAATATTTCAAAAAGGCTCAAAATCTTACCAAGTGAAAGGTTTCATTCATCTATCACAACAGGCCAATGTCCTTTTAACCGAAATCCAAGTCAATTAGTCTAAGCATGTAAGTATACTCATTCACTCATATTATAAATTTCTAATCCAGATTGAGTTTATTTAATAAGCATGCATCTGCAACTACTAAATGGGAAAAACAAACATACAAGACACAAATAATCATTTTTTTCTTTTGTTTTAAACTATTACTCACGCAGCACTTGAACATCACTTTGCCCTTCACATGATAAGAAAATGAAAGGGTGATCTAAGAGCCAAAAGAACGAAAGCAAGGACAAAGATGAAATGAAAAGAAATTAAAACAACAACCAATAAAATGGTAAAGGTTAGAAACACGATACTAAGATGGCAGTGGAGGCTATTCGAAGCAAGCATTCAAATTGACCATGAAGATTCAGATCTTAACCACGCTAGCTTTAATGTTATGGAGCTTGTCATTTGTTCATCGTTCGAGTACTACCAATTTACTTATCAGTGATTGATACTCTGCGGAACTATATGAAGATGTCTGATGTATATGTTGGGGTTAGGGAGGTAGAACATCATCTTTTGAAGCTTCCATTTCTACAACCCGAGATCGCTTGCTACTTGAAGCTTCCCCCGTGTCATCATAGATAAGAACATAGCGATCACGTTGTGGCCTAATAACCTTCATAGACACTAAAGATTTCAAGTTAAGAGTTGAGTTTCCTAAACTAGCTGCATCATTATGGTGTTCTCTCGGTTAGCAAGCGAAGATGTTCTGCCATTTAGGTCATAAATGCCCCAACAACTATTTTACTTATACTAGATTGAGCCATTTCATATAAATGCAAACTTAACCAACTACCAACACTAAAGTGCCTGACATGTACCATACACCATAATTAAATAATTCAATTTTAGAAACTGCCCTATTGCTATCTCCTCTACAGAATAGTGTAAAAGTTAAAAACCAATGGAGATAGTAGAGGGCAGGGTCCACGATAGAAGATGATTTAGACCGACTGGAGGTAAACACTTCTTAGAATTGGTCAATTGTGACTGAAAATTGCTAGATAAAAAATCATCAGGATATTCATAGAAATCAGCATTTGGAAAGCCAAAAATATCATAAACTACTTCTAAAGTGATAAGATAATATGCATTCATTAATCAAAATCTAAGACTTAATGCAGTGACCTTATTATTAGTTTCATGAACTAAATCTAAAGTGGTCAGAAACTCTAATGTCAATTCTACATATGAATTTTCCCAAAATTCAGAAAATTGTTCCCAACCTATATTTCACAACAACTCGTGGACTCGATCAAATATTCCTAATTCAATAAGTGCTTGAGAATCTAAAAATCTATTCGAAATAATTTTTATATCCTTAAGAATAGCGTATCTTTGTTAATACTGTCTACTTTGAAAGATGAGGCATGGAATACCTGAATTAGGCTCTTGTAGTGGAGGAGAGGGAACTCTGGGTTGTTTCATTCTTAGAGGCATAATTGGTTGTGTAGGTAGAGGCCATGTTTGTGCTCTTACTAAGTTGGTTTTGTGGATGCATGGGCTTGCAGATTACCTGGAGTGACAACATAGTTGTGCGGCACGGTTGTGGGGTGGCCACCAAAAGATTATTACAGGCGTTTGTTGGGAGAGGGGCATGCATTAGTGAGGGATGGAGATCAGGTTTATAGGTGGAGAAGAAGCAAAGCAAAATAATGCAAAGATGAGATACGTAAGGGGAGGGTCACACCCTAATCACACCCGTGACTAAAGAGTCACACTCCTTAGGTGTGACTAGGGAGTCACACCCATCACTGACTGGGGAGTCACACCTATGACGCCTAGTGATTGGGGAGTCCAAATTCTGCAGAATGATTGTTTGCAAGCAAATTTTCTTTTACCTATATTTGTTGAGCTGATCAATAGTCATTCCTAAATCAGGATTATTAATCCAAGCACATTCACTGGGTGGTTTGGGCGGTCTCTTTTCCATATAAGTCCTATGTGTACTTTTGTTAATTGTTATTCAATTATTTAATTCTCTCCTACTGATGTTAAGGATTGTCTTTTTGTAAACTCAACCTTAATCTTTCAAAAACTAAAATCTTCCATAGTTCCAACTAACCACTTACCAGCTAAGAAAACTATCTTTAATCTTCCCTGAACAAATCAACTAACACTTGCTAGTTTACCAAACACTTCTTAGCTACAAAATTATGATATAGACGACTTAGAATTATCCATATCAGTCATTCTCTGTACTTTATATTGTGATAACATAAATGTACTAGTCCTCTAGCGTATTTTTATCTTCATTAATTTTTTTACAGATAATATTTTCTTTATGCATAAACATATAATGAAGAATATCAATGTAATACCCACGAACTGACTAATTAGAGTGCATGCAATCATTAAATTATATTATCAGTTATATTTTTTTATTTATGGTTTCACAAACATTCTGAATGGGGAGTGCAAGCGGGTGTGACTGTCATGGGTAGGATGATAGCAAGTTTTCAACTTGATTAATATCTGCACCACCTGACCTGAAAAATGGACATTGAGGATAAAAAAATTAATTTTAAACAAATTTTAAATGGATGCTGAAAAATGGATGTAGATATGGATTTGGATATAGGTCTAGTGATAACCTGAACCGATGGATACTCTTACCTTACCCTTTTTTATTAACTCTATTTTTAAAAAATATTTATTGTTAAACATAACAAAATATTAATATTTTCTGAAAAGATACAACTTTAAAATTGAAGTAAATCACTTGTTAATATAGAATTCACGTACAATATACTAAATACATAAGATGGGGGGGTTGAATTGTGTAATCTTTTCGTGAATACAAAAACCTTTGATATTACTTGAAAAGAACTTTTTTAAATGTTAAAAGAATACCAAAAATGTTATACAAAAATAACTACGTATTTAAATCTCAAATAACTTCTATATACTTGTCTAAGAACAAGAAAAATTAAAGTAAAAGGTTAGAAGATAGACGCTACAATTTTATACTGGTTCACCCCAAACCTTGGGCTATGTCCAGTCCTCAGAGTTTGTCTGAGATTTCACTATACTTCTTCAAATTTACAATTATTCTTTCTTCCCTTCCAGAGCCTCTTAAGGTCTCTTATACAAAGTATTCTTTCTGCTATATTAGGCTCTTCAGGCTCTTAGCCTTTTCTTTCTCTCACTAGAATGATATTGTGAGCTTTTTGTTACAGTAGAGTTTGCTCTTTTGTATCGCACTTTGAATACAGAATTTTTCTTTGTAAGTAAAAACTTGAAAGCTAAAAGATTGTTTTGTCTTTGACTACGAATAGTATTTATAGCCTAAGTCTCCAACTGCTTCTTGATAACTGTTTCTTATTTCTTGTAGAAACCATTATTCAGTTGAATTCTGTAACTAACTCTAACTGACTAACTATCCGACGTACTAGAGTATCTCTATATTGTTTGTGTTTTTTGCTTCTTCTGTGTTTTTTGCTTCTTCTGTGTTTTTTTTTTGCATCTTCTGTGTTTTTCTCTTCTTCTGTGTTTTTCACTTCTTCTGTGTTTTTTGCTTCTTCTGTGTTTTCCGTTTCTTCTATGTTTTTTTGCTTATTCTATGTTTTTCTGCATACTTAACACACTTATCAAAAAAGTTCATTTATTTATAATATTATTATTATTTGATTGTCACCAAAATTAATAGACGTAGTCTTTTTGACTTAACAATCTCCCCCTTTTTGATGATAACAAATAATCATAATTTTAGAAAGATAAAAGTGAACAATCAAATATTATTTAGATAATGAATAAAAAGACAACAAAAGAAATGCACATGGATATAAAAGATACACATATGACACACACAAAAATTGTAGTCGATACTATCTTCTTTTCTTGTCTCTGGTCTCCCCATATGCTATCTTTCTTCTGCTTCTACTCTTCCCCCTATTTGTTATTAATAAAAAACTTTACCAAAAATGCTTCATGATTTCAGAAAACATTCGTTGCATATCAGTTCGGATCAACTCGAGATCTTCTTCAATAGAAACTCGTAGATAAGCTACCTCCTCGTGTAGATCACCCACTGAGTCACTCAGATCATCAACCTTAGTATGAATTTCTTCAATCTCCTTAACTAAGGCTTCCTGAATCCGCTACTATGTGTGACTAACTTCTTCCAAAACAATAGTAGGAATTTGTTGAAGTGTACTTGGTGGATGAAAGTTTGTAGCAATAGGTATTTCTGAAGGTAAAACATCTAATTCGATGATTTTGATAATAGGAGGTTTCAAAGATTGTATTCCTTCTGGGAGATCACGTTCATCAGGTCTAGGTAGTTTTGGAACTAGTTTTCCAAGAAGGTGTAGTACCTCTTTAATTAAAGATATATAACTCAAAGGTCTAAAGTGCATGATTAGATGCACAAAAGTCTCTAAGTTGAAACTAATACCTTTAACCCTAATAGTTATGTACTATCATTTTTTCACTCTGCCAACTACCTGAAAAGTTGCATCTGTGGGCGTCCACACTAACTGCCTGATGGTTTTGAAATATGATATGAAACATAGATTCCTTTAAGTTGAGTTGCATTGCATGCCTCATCTATGTTCCTCACAGCTACTTATATCTGTTCTTCTGTAAGATCATCTGTATTTCCTTCAGAGTACATCTTCTTTTTCCCTTTGTCTTCAAGCGTACAATGTTTGAAAATTTTGGTTATATATTTGGTATCTTGATCAATGTTCTGTTTGTTATTGGATAAAGAGTATATCGATCCTTGGACATCTTCATTGGATATGGTTCTGACTTTTCATCTCGCAGAATACCATATAATCTTCTTTCTCCATGATTCAAAAGATGTATTGATCGATTATTGATCAGTATTGGTTCGAATTGTACCTTGACTAACATTTTCAAAGGTTCTCTTATAATAATTGAGTTTCTGATTCTAACAGGTACCAATTCTTCAATCACCTTCATTCTCAAATCCTCTTTTCTGATAGGTTGAGAAGGATTATAATGTGTTGATATATGTTCAACTGACTTTGTCTTTTGTTTAACATCAGTTGAAGTATTCTTTTTCTGACTAGTCTTTAACTTCTTACTTTCTTCTACCAGTCTAGAAGGAGGTTGTTGTTGAGGTTTCTTCCTTTCAAACACTAACTTCCTCTTAATTTATGTTTTTTTAGTCGATTTTACCGGCTGATCCTGCAAAATTGATATCAAAGATCTAGTAACCTGTGGAGCTTTTTCTGTCCTTCCAGAATCTTCACCATGAGTCAAACCTTTCCCTTTCTTCTGTTCTTATTGACGCAAGGTTAATTATCTCGGTGATCTTCTTGATTGTTTGGATTTCTTGAAATAAAGTGTCTCCCCCTTTCTTTTCAATGACACTTGTTTTACAGACTGTTTCACTTGGCTTTCTTCTCTTTGTGAAATCGTCTTAGCTTTTATTGATACATTTGACATTTTATTCTTCTTTTCTTTATAGACATTCTTATTATGGATTGAGGTTTTGTCTTCCTTGCGGGTGTAACATTTTCACTCAATCTGCGTCTGACAATACGATCCCCCTCAGTCCTTACTTTTGCCATAGAATCTATATCCTCCTTTTCTTGATACTTCAAACCCATTCTACTGACAGTTGTTGCATTAATGATTCTTTTTATATTCATCTTCATTTTGTTTCCTCTGTCAAGAAGAATTCCAGAATCTCTAAAGATTCTTGTTAGCAACATACCATACGGTAAGGCATTAGAATCTCTCTTCGACTTCATCACGTACCTTAAAATTAAGTATGGAAGATTTATAGATTGACGATTGAGTAGATGAAACAAGCATTGTTCATCTATCGTTGTCACAACGTTCTTTGAACCTGTTCTTGGTAAAACGCAATGAAAAAGTAGCACATGTAGAACCCTAGACTTCGGAACAAGAGTTGATGCCTTTTTGTCCTTTGGGTCACTACATCCATAGATTTGTCGATTGATATGTGCTTTCTCTACACTGCCTTGAGTCATTCATCTTATGTTATGAGACGACCTGTGCTCCAACACATGGACATTCACTAACGCTCTCGGTTAACTCCAGTGTAACAATAACCAACAATCTATCCACCGTTAATACTAAGGTATCGTCTACTACTTTTTCATTCTTCCAAAACTCATATAATTCATTCAGATGGACTGTTTCACGAACCTGAAAGAAAATTTTCCATCCCACTGCATCAATCATAGATTGCTCCATTTGTGATCTGTAGACAACAAAAATTAAACACGCAAATGTATTTTCTTCAAAGTAAAGATGCTAGTATCTGAAGATGAGAATGCACACATAATGAACTTGATATCAAGAACAGAGTAATGAAACATTTTGTAGAGAGTTCTGCAACAGTCGATTTCAGAGTATTTCAAGAATATTGTAGAGTAGGTGATGTTCTAAAGCCTTTGAGAGGATTTCCCTCTAATACCTTCTCTTGAAAAAAAATTACCGTCAGTGACTTACAGTTACTATGTTCTTGAAAACTTACGACTTTTTATCTTCCTTACTAAGAAATTCATCTAGGTCATGACGTGTTAGACGATTGGTCACTCAACACTACCATATTCAAGTTTCGTTTGATTTCTTTGAATCTTTCTTCATTCAAAGGCTTAGTGAAGATATCTACCCATTGATGATTTGTTTCAACAAATTGTAGACTAACGATTCTCCTATGTACGTAGTCTCGTAGGAAATGATGTCTAACTTCAATATGCTTTACCATTGAGTGTTGTATTAGATTCTTCGATAGGTTGATAGCACTTGTGTTGTCACAGAAAATTGGATTTGTTCTTCTTGTATTGAATAATCTTCTAACTGATACTTAATCCATAATATCTGTGAGCAATAGCTTGCAGCCGACATATATTCAGCTTCTACAGTAGATAGAGCAATTAAACTTTTCCTCTTACTTGACCAAGAAAGTAGATTGTGACCAAGAAAGTGACAACGTCCACTTGTACTCTTCCTATCAATCCTGTCTTCAATGTAATCAACATCACAATAGCCAATTAACCTAAAATTTCTACCTTTCTTATACATTAAACAAAGATCAATAAAACCTGATAGATATCTCAAAATTCTTTTAACAGCAATATAGTGAGATTCTTTAGGATCTGCTTGAAATCTTGCACACAAACAGACACTAAACAGAATATTAGGTCTGCTTGCTGTAAGGAAAAGTAAAGAACCAATAATGCCTTTAAAAAGGTTTTGATCAACCTTCTTACCTGCTTCATCCCTAGATAAAAGGTTTGAGGGATGCATAAGAGTTGACATAGGATTCAATTTTTTCATTTCAAATTTAACCAACAGTTCTTTGATATATTTCTGTTGATGAATAAAAATATTTTCTTCGGTTTGCTTAATTTGTAAACCAAGAAAGAATTTTAATTTACCCATCATGCTCATTTCAAATTCACTTTTCATCAGATACTTAAAACTAGAATATAGCTTTTTAGACGTTGTACTCGTAGAAAATGATAGAGGTCTTCTCGTTCTTGACTTCGTCTTTTTTATTTTCTTAAAAGAAAAATCTTTATTTCCTTTTGCTTTCTTTCTCCATATTCTTCTGATCTTTCTTGAAATGAAAGATAGTTCATCATCTTCTTCACTTAAATCTTGATCAGATTCACTGGTATCATCATTCTTGATTTCTTCGATCTTTAATGCTTTTGACGATGAACTTCTATTTATTTGAGTCTTGTGATTTTTCTGACCAACCTTTAATGCTATAGATTTTTCTCTTCTAGGTTTTTCTTCTGCATCAAACTCTACTTCATGTATCTTCAAAGAACCAAGCACTTCGTCTAGCTTTAATTTTCTCAAGTCCTTGGCTTTTTGTACTGCAGTGACTTTGGGTCTCCATCTTTTAGGCAGACTTCTAAGAATCTTCCTGACATGGTCTTGATTATCGTAGATTCTCCCAAGAGCTTTAAGTGCACTAACGATAGTTTGAAATCGTCTAAACATCTGATCAATAGACTCATCTTCTTTCATCTTAAACAGCACATACTGATGTACAAGAATACTGATCTTGGAATCTTTCCTAGTTTGTGCCTTCATGTATGATGGATAAAGTGTCCCGCATCTCCTTTGCAGTTTGACATCCATGAACTTTATCATATTCACTTATTCTTAAAGCACAACTCAGAAAGAACTTGATCGTTGGGTTTAACTGAAATCTAACTTTGTGATCGACTGAAAATCGGGTACGAGGAATGGTATTTCCTTTATCATCTATTGGTACGTATGGTCCATTCTCGATGATATCCCAAAGATCAATGTGAGTGGATTCTATGAAGAGCCGCATCCTGTCCTTTCAATAATGATAACCCTGACTATTAAATGCAGGAGGTCTTGTGATGAAGGCACCCTTAGCTATAAAAACATGTGATTCAGCCATGGATCTTTATCCTCACTTTGTAAAGGTGCTTCTTAGAAACTGAGCTCTGATACCAACTGAAGTAAATAACTTGTTAATATAGAATTCATGTATAATATACGAGATAAACAAGAAGGGAGTTGAATTGTATAATCTTTTCGTGAATACAAAAACCTTTGATATTACTTGATAAGAACTTTTTCAACTATTAAAAGAATACCAAAAATGTTATACAAAAATAGCTACATATTTAAATCGCAAATAACTTCTATATACTTTTCTAAGAACAAGAAAAATTAAAGTAAAAGGTTAGAAGATAGACGCTGCGATTTTATACTGGTTCACCCCAAACCTTGGGCTACGTCCAGTCCTCAGAGTTCGTTTGAGATTTCACTATACTTCTTCAAATTTGCAAGTATTCTTTCTTCCCTTCCAGAGCCTCTTCAAGTCTCTTACACAAAGTATTCTTTTTTCTATCTTAGCCTCTTTAGGCTCTAAGCCTGTTCTTTCTCTCACTAGAAAGATATTGTGAGCTTTTTGTTACAGTAGAGTTTGTTGTCTTGTATCGCACTTTGAATACAAAATTTTTCTTTGTAAGCAAAAACTTGAAATCTGAAAAGATTATTCAGTTTTCAACTACGACTAGTATTTATAGCATAAGTCTCCAACTGCTTCTTGATAACTACTTCTTGTTTCTGTAACTAACTTCAACTGACTAACTGTCCGACGTACTAGATTATCTTCATCTCTGTATCGTCTGTGTTTTCTGTTTCTTCTGTGTTTTTCGATTCTTTTGTGTTTTTTTCACTTCTTCTGTGTTTTCTGCTTCTTCTATGTTTTCCGCTTCTTTTGTGTTTTTTGCTTCTTTTGTGTTTTCTGCTTCTTCTGTGTTCTGCTTCTTCTGTGTTTTCTACTTCTTCTGTGTTTTCCACTTTTTTTTGTATTTTTCGCTTATTCTGTGCTCTTCGCTTCTTCTGTGTTTTTTTGCTTCTTCTGTGTTTTCTGCTTCTTCCGTGTTTTCCACTTCTTCTGTGTTTTCTGCTTCTTTTGTGTTTTTTTCACTTCTTCTGTGTTTTTCGCGTCTTCTGTGTTTTGCTTCTTCTGTGTTTTTTTGTTTCTTTTTTGTTTTTCGCTTCTTCTATGTTTTTCGTTTCTTCTGTGTGTTCCAACTTCTTCTGTGTTTTTTCTGCACGTTTAATACACTTATCAAAATTGTTCATTTATTTATAATATTATTATTATTTGATTGTCACCAAAATTAATAGACGTGAAGTCTTCTTGACTTAACACTTATGACAACCTCACTAAACACCATAGAATTGATAAAACAAGACAATCCAATGTCTCTAGCATTAATTCAAAATATCTGTGGCACTTAAGAATGGGTCATATCAATCAAAAAAGACTTGACATGTTAGTAAAGGATGGGATCCTTATGGGCTTGGATAATGATCCATTACCTACCTGTGAATCTTGTATTGAAGGAAAATGACCAAAGCCTCATTTCCTTTCAAAGGAAACAGATCTGAATCCATGTTAGACTTGGTGCATACTGATGTGTGTGGGCCTATGAATGTACAAGCTAGAGGAGGTTATGAATACTTCATAACCTTTATAGATGATTACCTTAGACATGGCTATTTTTATTTGATGAATAAAAAGAGTAAGTCCTTTGAAAAGTTCAAAGAATTTAAAGCTGAAGCTAAGAAGTAGCCAGGCAAGCCATTAAAAGTAGTTCGATCGGATCGAGGGGGTGAGTACTTAATTGGAGAGTTTCATCAACATTTAATTGAAAATGGAATAGTATCCAACTTGTCAGCTCCTCGAACACCTCAACAGAATGGTGTAGCTGAGAGGAGAAATAGGACTCTATTGGAAATGGTAAGATCAATGATGTCCTATGCTAGTCATCCATAATTGTTCTAGAGATATGCCATACAAATGACAACTTATCTTCTTAATTTTGGTCCATCCAAATTGGTGCCTAAAACACCTAGGGAGTTATGGAATGGTCAAGTGCCTTCATTGCGGCACTTAAGGACTTAGGGCTGGCCAGCCCATGTTCTAAGTTCTGAATCCATAAAGATGGAACCAAGGTTAAAAGTATGTTTATTTGTAGGATATCTTACGGGTACTCGAGGGTACTATTTTTACAGTCCTTAGGACAAGAAAATATTTTTGTCGACAATTGCAACCTTCTTAGAGGAAGAGTTTGTGAGAAATCACAAAGGAAGAAGTGAAGTACTACTCAAAGAGTTATCTATTTCATCCAAACCAAGAGTTGATTTCGATATAGTAGAACAAGATGTCGAAATGGATTCAACAGTTGAATCGAAAGAGCAACCTAAAAATCAAATAATGCCTAGACGTAGTGGGAGGGTTGTGAGACAACCAGACAGATATGTAGGTTTAGGAGAAGGCATTATAACCATCTCAGACCAAGAAAAAAGAGATCCCATTACTTTTACATAGGCTATTAATGATGTTGATGCAGAAAAATGGCTTAAGGAGATAGAATCATAAATAGATTCCATGTACACCAATGAAGTCTGGATCTTTGTAGATCTACCACTAGATGTAAAAGTCATAGGGTGTAAATGGATCTACAAAAGAAAAAGAGGATCAGATGGAAAGGTAGAGACCTTTAAAGCTAGATTGGTAGCTAAAGTCTATGGTTAAAAGGAGGGTATAGAGTATGAGGAGACATTTTCTCCAGTTGCCATGCCTAAGTCCATCAGAATTCTTTTGGCCATAGCAGCCTATTTCGATTATGAAATATAAAAAATGGATATCAAGACCCAATTTCTTAATGGGGATCTTAAGGAGACCATTTATGTGGCCCAACTAGAAGGATTCTTTGAGCCAGGAAATGAGCATACGGTATGCAAATAGCAAAGCTCCATTTATGGGCTTAAGCAAGCATCTAGGTCTTAAAACATTAGGTTTGATAAGTCTATCAAAACTTATGGGTTCATACAAAATCTAAATAAGCCTTGTGTTTATAAAAGGATACAAGAAGGCAAGGTTATTTTCTTAATCCTATATGCTGATGACATTCTGCTCATTAGGAATGATGTAGGAATGTTACCTACGGTTAAAGTATGGCTAAACAAATAGTTCTCAAAGCATTTAAGAGAGCTAGCTATATTTTAGGGATCAAACTTATAAAGGATCGTAAGAACAAACCGATAGCCTTGTCTCAAATAACCTATATTGAGAATATGCTCAATAAGTTCGCCATGCAATATTCTAAGAGGGGTTTCACACCTACTAGACATGGAATCAAAATTTAAAAGGAGCAAGCATCTAAGACCTAAGAGGAGGTCGAACACATGCATAACATTCCATATGCTTCAACAGTTGGAAGTTTAATATATGCTATGCTTTGTACTAGACCAAATATCTGTTACGCAGTGAGACTGATAAGTAGATTTCAGTCCAAGCCAGGAATGAAGAATTGGACTGCAGTGAGTGTATATTACAGTATCTTCATAGGATGAAGAACTTAATGCTTGTTTACTCTAGAATTAACCTTATTCCGATAGGATATACAAATTTTGATTTCCGATCAGATGTTGATTCAAGGAAATCAACTTTTGTTCTATATTTTTTTAGTTGGTGGAGCTATAGTATGGAGGAGTATCAAGCAATCTTGTATTGCTAATTTAACTATGGAGTTGAGTATGTTGCTGCTTATGAAGCAGTAAAAGAAGCAGTCTGGCTCCACAAGTTCCTAAACGATTTGGATGTGATTTTTGAGGCAGAAAAGACCATTACACTTTATTGTGATAATAGTGGGGCAGTGGCTAATTCTAAAGAACCTCGAAATCATAAAACTGTCAAACACATTGAGAGAAAGTATCATCTCATAAGGGAGATAATACAATGTGGTGAGGTGAATGTGGTAAAGATTCCTACAAAGCAAAACCTTGTTGATCCATTTATGAAGACCATGTTGATCCATTTATGAATCCCACAGAGCAAAACCTTGTTCATCTAGCAGGGATGGGAATGAGGGATATGTCAAACTTGCTTTAGGGCAAGTGGGAGATTGTTGGATGTGTAAATATAGTGTCCTGGAAAGCAAGTGAATTTACTTATAACTTAATTTTCTTCTAATTTCTTTTGTAATGAAAATATTTATTATTAATAAAACAAAAGATTTTGGCTTTCATGAGCATTATATATCTAGTCATAAGGTACCGAGATTCTTTTGTAAGTAGTATACATATATATAGAGATGTATGAGAAACATCAAGTTGGTCGCTTGATTATGATTTAGACTATAGTGCTGCGATTTATCTTCTAGTAAGTAAAAGAGTTTATTTCAAGGGAATGATGAGTTTCATATCATGATAGTAGTTGACTGTCGATAATGGCATTATTAAATGAATCTGGAATGAAGTAAGGTCTAAAGAATAAAGTGTGTCGTTACTTTAATATTAAAACATACAACTTAAGCATTCATTTATTATGGACCACAATCTTTATGAGTGGTGAACTCATATATGTTTCATTATAATTCTTTATATGATCGGAATGGATTTTTACAGAGTGTCAATCCTGTGTCTGCATGTTGGAATTATTAATTGAAACATGTATCAATGAACATTCACTCAAATAAAGAGTTTATAGTGATATCATCACTTCTAGATGTTTTAAAAAAAAATTGGTGCCAATAGTTTGATAGACTAGCTACCCATCAAGTCTTAACACCAAGATGAGATCTCGTGTGTTAATCACCATATAGAGTAAAACGGGAGATCTAGAAGGAAAATCAACATAAGGACAAAACAATAATTTTATCCTTTATTATATGGATGACTATAATATGGTTCATATTAAAGTTTGCAAATGGGCATCTTATTTGAAACAGGTGTTCTCATAATATTTAGTAATTCAAGAATTCAACTAATTGTCTTTAGTGGAATGACATTTAGTTAAAAAGTTGGAATTAATTATAATGATATTAAACTAATTCCAAGCTTATTAGAGCTTGAATTATATAAGTCCAATTAGATTCTCCATTTGGCTTCTAGGAAGGTTATCAAGCAAAGTAAGAAATACAAATAGAGGTTTTAAAGCCTATGATTGAATGTTGAGCTTAGACTGATTAATTGTTAATTAGAAGCCCAAATGAACATTTAGAAATGAGTTAGAATTTAGTTTAATTTGATTAATTAAATTAAAACAAAGTTATCAAAGATAAATGGAGGAGGAATTTCGATTTTAATGGACAAAATGTGTAGCTGCAAATTTAACATTAGTTTGCTATATTTAAAATGGTTTTTAACATACTTTGTCATCATTAAATGGAGTAATGATCTTATCATTAAATGGTTTAATGGTGGTCTTTTAATGATAGCATGTAACCTATTAGCATTCATTGAATTAAAGAGGAAAGAGGATTATTTGATGAATCATCTTCCTTCTTTCATCAGTAAAACCAAAAATGAGATGTGTTTTTTAGGATATTGGTCTTTTCATGTAGTCATCTTAAAACAAATGAGAAGAATCTCATTTATTGGCTTCTTTATGATTGATTAAGGAAGGATGTGATGCATTGGATGTATTTCACTTCTTCCTTTGAGGCTTAACCAAAATTGAGAGAAGGAAGGCAAAGTGTCATTGAATTTTTATCTCTCTCTCCTATCTTGCATGTGTTGGTCGAAATTTGCTTGAGAGGTGTCTCATCATTGGCCTCTTTCTTCTAAGGAAAAAATGTCTTCAAATGTTTCTTCTCCTTTCCCACCAAAGGATCTTATTAACTAAGTTATCCAAGGAGAGCAAGTGGTAGATCCGACTGGTCGAGGATACAATAATGAGAAGAGGATATTTTACCATGGAGTAGATACGTTGCCAAGGATAGGATAACACAGTGAAGAGTTAAAGATGTGGCGAAGGAGTCGATAAAATTTCTATATTGTTATGGAGTAAATTATTTTCCTTATACCGTATCATGTATGGCTTGACATATTGTTTTGATTATATTGCTTCCGCTGCAATTATGATTTCTAAAAAGTTTTAAAATCTACCATTTTTTCCAAATATAGCATGCTTCTATATTTGATCCAATAGATTCCCATGAACATGGGAAAATTTTCCCCAAACTTTCTAGAGCCTTAACCTATGATCGTGGAAGTTAATCCATTTTCCACAAGCATGGGATGGCTTTCCAAAAAGTTTTTGGAGCCTTAACCCATGATCGTGGAAGTTAATCCATTTTCCACGAGCATGGGAAGGCTTTCCAGAAAGTTACTGGAGCCTTAACCCATGATCGTGGAAGTTAATCCATTTTCCATGAGTGTGGGAAGGCTTTCTAGAAACTTTCTAGAGCCTTAACCTATGATTATGGAAAGTAATCCATTTTCCATAAGCATGGGAAGGCTCTTCAGAAAGTTTCTGGAGCCTTAACCCATGCTTGTGGAAAATGGATTACTTTCAACGATTGTGGGCTCTGGAGCCTTAACCCACGATCATGGAAATCTCAAGGATTCCCACAATCATGGGATCCTTCAACAGACACTTTTTAAAAACCCTATTTTCTTCTTCTTTCTTTACTGTCCTTCACTTATTCTCTCGGCAGCCTACCCTCTCTCCAACTTTACCTTTGAAAAACTTTCATCTTTCTCCTAAACCATGGTATTTCCTTCATCTTTTCCATCATTATTCACTCCTTTTACACTTATTTCACATTACACAACCAAGAATACAATGTTTTGTTAAGTTTTTTAATCCTTTCTCTTTAAAGAGTGCTCATCCCTTTTTTGCATATTTTTGCAGATTTTTCTTCTTCAACAGCTCCTAAGGAGCTCGCCGCTCAAAAACCCATTGACCAATTATGCCTTCAAGTCCCTAGAGAAGGTAAATCAGATACGACGACCATTTTTTGCACCTCATTCCCTATTTTTTCAGAAGAAGAAGGTATGAGATTCCGGGGCTTTAAAGATAGAGAGTTATTGCGTCCTAGATACTTTGATTTTGAATTGTTATAAACTTTAGGGTTTGCGCGTAATATTGGACGATTAGCTACGAATATTGGTTGGGGTCAGTTAATTCGTTGTGATGTACCGATATACCCTAAGATGACTATTGAATTCTTTACCACTGTGCATTTTAATCCTAAAATGGATATATTTTGGTTTGGAATAGGTGGTCATGTATATAAGCTTAATTATACAGTCATTCATGCATTTTTGACTTGTCGAACACAAAAGTTTTAGATGATCATGATGACTTTTGAGTGGATGACTATTAGAAAATCCTAAAAGGTGATAAACAAGTTTGATTCTAAGAATGCACCGAACATTTTAATTCATAGCACTGAACACTTACTACTTCACAAATTTATGTGTTTAATTGTTTTTAATAAAACTGAAAGCAATAAGTGTTATGGTAAAGAACTTTTCTTTCTTTGATGCATGGATTGTAAAGTTAAAATAAATATCTTATATCGAATTTTTAGGTCTATTGTGAGTTGTGTTAATAAGAAAAGCTCATATTTCGGTATGGCTTACATTGTCACTACTTTAGCTTCATTTTATCATCTTGATGTGGATACTATGCGTACTGCAAATTATGATGTGTTTTACGTATCATATTTAAGATGCTCTAAAATTTTGAAGTTCCATTCTATAGAGCTCTAAAATCCTCAGACGCGTACTGTTGTCAATAAAAGGAAAGGTAAGAACGCAACAACGTACAACCATCCATATTTTAGTCACCACCGGAGGCTCAAAAAGAAGCAGTTGAAGAGGAACCAATAACAACAATAGATGACACTAAAAATTAGTGAGCTTAGCAACCAAGTATGACAAGTACTCAAGGAGCAGTGATATATCAAGAAGAAGTTCCTAAAGTTCTTCCAGAAGCAAAACATTGAAGTCCATTCTCCTACACCTTCACCACCCCAATCTCCATAACCTTTCTTACCCTTCACTTTTTATATTGTTTTATTTACTTTATTAGTTATGTTACTTGTTTATGTGATTCATGTTTTTGATTTCATTTTGTGGTTGCTTCATCAAATTGAAAACAGTGTGTTGTTTAAGTGTGGGGAGGTGGCAGTTGCCTTGTCAACTGCAATGTTTAAATTTGGTTTATTTATTTTTTGCATTTTTTTAATTAGGGTGTATGCTTTTAAGCATATTAGGTTGTTGTTTGATGTTGATGTTGTTTTGTGTTAAGCAATAGAACCACACTTAAATCATATTGATTTGTTTTTCCATGAAATTATGTCATGCTAGTTGGAATAAGATTGAATGTATGTTTGAACTTGAATTAGGCTACTTGAGTAGAGAGTGAATCATGTTGACTAATGAAAAGTAGTTGGTTACATAAGCTTACTTGATCGGCGGCTTATCGTTCAATTAAAGAATTGATCCTCGGAAGCCGGTCAAATAAAATTTGTACCAAGGATT
>JANJEY010000235.1:23469769-23481572 GCA_024703695.1 Erythroxylum cataractarum | reverse complement strand
AGAATTGAGATTCTTGCTTGTTTTACCTTAAGGATTGATTCAACTTATCAAGTAAGTTCTAACTTGTGGCGTTAATTTAATTCCTACAATCTTTATACTCTTTGTTACCAATTCCTTGCTGTTTTGGGGTGAATGGTCTTGTTAGATTGATTAAATTTAGGTTTGGAAATAATCATTGAAAAGAAGGTGATCTAGACATTAATTCTAGATTGTTGTCGTATCATCTTTGGTGGATATTTGTTTAGAGATAATAAACTATATATTCTACTTGTTCTATGTGTGAAATGCTTGTTAGGGAGTCTCATGATGCAAGTTTAGTGGGACATTTTGGTATTACTAAAACACTTTTCATATTACAGGAGCATTTTTATTGACCTAACATGAAAAAAGATGTTGAAAGAGTTTGCTTTAGTTGTTTAGCGTGTAGGCAAGCCAAGTCCAAAGTGCAACTGCATGAGTTATACACGCCTCTACCTGTCCCTAATAGTCATTGGATTGATATATCTATGGATTTTATGTTAGGATTGCCTAGGACTAGGAAAGGACGCGATAACATCTTTGTTGTAGTTGATAGATTTAGTAAAATGACTCATTTTATTACATGTCATAAATCAGATGATGCTACATATGCTGCTGATTTATTTTTTAGGGATGTTGTTAGGTTGCATGACATTCCTAGAACTATTGTTTCAGATAGGGATTCTAAGTTTTTAAGTCACTTTTGGCGTGTTCTATCGAATAAATTGGGAACTAAACTTTTGTTTTCGACAACTTGTCATCCCCAAATAGATGGCAAAACTAAAGTGGTTAATAGAACCTTAGGATTTTTATTGCACGCTGTTGAGGGTAAAAACTTGAAAGCATGGGAAGATTGTTTGCCTTTGATTGAGTTTGCATATAATATAAGCATTCATTCTTCTACAGGGTATCCTCCATTTGAGATTATATATGGTTTAAACCCATTAATTCCATTGGATTAGTTGCCTTTACCCTTAATGAGATTGTTAATTTAGATGGGTTGTTAATTTAGATGGGCAGCAAAGGGCCGAATTGGTTAAGACAATACATAAGAAAGCTAGGCAACACATTGAGGAAACGAACAAGAAGTATGCTCAAAGAGCTGATCAAGGGCACAGGGTGATGAAGTTTGAGCCTGGACATTGGGTTTGGGTGCACTTCTAGAAGGAGAGATTTCCTAAACAAAGAAAGTCCAAGCTCGATCTTAGAGGCGATGGTCCTTTTCAAGTGTTTGAACACGTCAATGACAACGCTTATAGGGTGGATTTACCAGGTGAGTATCGTGTTAGTGTTACTTTTAATGTTTTTGATCTATCTCCCTTTGATAATGTAGGTCTTGATTCGAGGACAAATCCTTTTGAGGAGGAAGGAAATGATGCAACTCACCAAGGCAATGGAGACTTGAGGATGCCAATGGGTCCAATTACAAGGTCACACTCCAACAAGCCCAAAACACAATTTCAAATTTATCCACAAGCTTTTGTTTCAAGCGTGGGGAAGAGCTTAGGAAGACGTCTTAGTGTGTGTGCACATTGGAGGCATCAAACCAAGAAGGCTAATACTTAGCTAATTTTCACAAGAACATGTCTAATCAATGGGCTTGGGCTTATTTTATATTGTAAAGGGTGTGTGAACTTCTTTTGGACTTTGTCATGGCTGATTTGTGTTAAGCGTGCATGTGCTTCATTAAAAAGTCATGTGCATATTTTATTTTAAGGAACCAAATGTGTGGGACTAGTTTAAAAGCCCAATCCGCCCCTCTTAAGTTAGCCTTTTAATTTTCTTATTTCCTTATCTGATTTAGACTAGGATTAGTCAATTTAATTAGTTTTGAAGCCCAATCCGTGTGGGATTTGTTTTTGGGTAGATTTGTTTTAAAAAGCCTTTCTTGATGTTTTAGGCTTTCTTTAGGGTTTTTAGGTTATTTTTGTTAAGGTTTGTATTGCACAAGGGTATTTAAACTTTTGCTTTAGGCATGAACATGATTTTTATACGTGAATAGAATTAGAAAGCATTCTTCAAGAGAATTCAGATTCTTGCTTATTTTACCTTAAGGATTGATTCAACTTATCAAGTAAGTTCTAATTTGTGGCGTTAATTCAATTCCTACAATCTTTATACTCTTTGTTACCAATTCTTTGCTGTTTTAGGAGTGAATGGTCTTATTAGATTTATTAAATTTAGGTTTGGAAACAATCATTGAAACGGAGGTGATCTAGACATTGATTCTAGGTTGTTGCCATATCACCAAATAATATAGCAAACTTGTTGTCAACATATATTGTCGTTATATCTTTTTGTTCATGGTCTAGCTCATTTAGAATATACCTCAACCACATTGCTTGACATGAGCATACTATTATTGGAAAATATTCAACTTCACATGTTGAAAGAACAACAGTTTATTGCTTCTTTAATGACCAAGAAAATATAGTTGACCTAATATGAAATGCATACCCAGAAGTATTTTTTCTATTATCCAAGTCTCCACCAAAATCACTATCATAATAACTAATTAACTTTGAATTTTGAGCATGCATATAAAATAAGCCTTGATCGATCGTACCTTTAATATATCTCAGAAATCTTGTTTCCGCATCAAAGTGATCTTGCTTTGGCTTCTCTATATATCTACTAACTAGTCCGACTATGTATATGATGTTTGGTCTTGTATAAGTTAAATACCTTAAACTTCCAACCAAACTTTTGAACAACGTCGAATCTACAGATTTTTTGTCTGAATCAATTCTAAATTTTATGATTGCATCAGCTAGCGTGGCTATTAGCTTGCAATCTTTCATTTTGAATCTTTCTAAGATTATTCTTCATACTTTCTTTGATAAATAAAAATTCCTTCTTTAGTCTACTTCACTTCAACTCTAAGAAAGTAAGATATCTTAAATTCTCTAGTCATAGCTTTCTTGAACTCATCAAACATTCCTGGATTGTTTCCTATGAAGATTATGTCATCCATGTATAAGCACACGATCATGACATCTCAATATTGATTTTTCTTCGTGTAGAGTGCATGTTCATACGGACTTTTTGCAAAACTGTTGTTTTGAAAGTATTCATCAATTCTTGTATTCTAAGCCCTCGGAACTTACTTCAATCCGTACAAAGCTTTCGTTAATCGATAGACTTTGTTTTCTTGACCCTTCTTGACAAATCCAGGTGGTTGTTCAATATAAACTTCTTCTTCTAAGTAACCATTTAGAAAAGCAGGCTTCACATCCATCCGAAAAATTTTCCAATTGTTTTATGCTACAAGTGTTATGAGAAGTCTAATTATATCAATTCTTGCAACTGGAGCAAATACTTCATCATAATCAATCCCATATTTTTGTTTGTAACCTTTTGCAACTAATTTTGCCTTATATCTCTACTTTTCCTTCTTGATTGGTTTTTGTCTTGTACACCCACTTAACTCCAATTTCTTTATATTCTTTTGGAAGGCTGGTTAATTCCCATGTATCATTTTTTTGGATTGCACCAATCTCTTCATTTATGATTTTTTTCCCATTTTTGTTTCTAACAGCTTCTTTATATGTTATAGGATCACATGTGGCCATCAAACAAAACAACGAATAGTCAAATATATCTATTCGTTCTATAGCATCATAAAGATCAAGTAGATTTCTTCTTTTAATAGGTGCTCCCCCTGAATTGCTGCTACTACTGCTTGACATTAATGATGTTGAAGTAGGTGTTATTGGTGTAGGACTTTGTGGAGGAGGTTGATCATCATCTTGTTGTGCTTATATAACCATGTTAGCATCGTCCTCATCATTAAAGAACATACCTTGAGTATTTCTTTCTTCTTTACTCCACTTCCAATAATCAACTTCATCGAACTCATCATCTCTCGATATGATCACCTTTTTGGTTATGGGATTATAGAACTTGTAAGCTTTACTTTGGTTGTCATATCCAATAAAGATGCACTTCTCCCATTTATCATCCAATTTCTTTCTCTTTTGGTCAGGAATATGGGCATATGCAATACACCCAAATATTGTGAGATGTCCAACTGTTGGTTTACTTCCACTCCACGCTTCATTTGGTGTTATGAACTTTACGCTATTTATTAGACAGTGATTCAACAAATAGACTGCATATACAACAGCTTCAACCCATAAATTCTTTGGTAAGTGCTTTTTCTTCAACATGCTCCTTGCCATATCAAAAATTGTGCGGTTCTTCCTTTCTGTCACACCATTTTGTTAAGGTGTATATCTTGTTATTAGCTGATGAATAATTCCATATTCTCTACAGAAATTCTCGAACAACTTTAAGATGTACTCGCCTACTCTATCATATCTTAGTATATTTAGATACTATCCACTTTGCTTTTTGATCATTGCTTTGAACTCTTTAAACTTATCAAGGGCTTCTGCCTTTTCTTTTAAAATATACACCGAACATTTTCTACTAAAATCATCAATAAAAATTAAATAGTACCTGTTTCCACCAGATGATTGCACATCAAATAGGGCAGCTATATCTATGTGCACAATCTCCAATGACCTTCTAGCTCTCGATGATTTTCCAGTTATAAACAGTTGTTTATGTTGCTTTCCTTTGATGCAAACTTCACACAACTATCTCGGTTGATCGATTTCTGACAGTCCGTTCACTATTTTTTATTGTGACAATAACTGTAGTCCAGTAAATCCAAGATGACCGAACCTTAAATGCCACAACCAGGATTTGTCTTCAATAGTTAACTTCATGCACTTTATCAACTCGTTCCGTACATTAAGCGTGAAAAGATAATTTTTTGTCATCTTCACCTTTACTATTAATTCTTCCTTCTTGTTTCTAATGGTAAGATGGTGATTCTTTAATACTATAATATTTTTTTCTAAAAGTTGACCAAGACTGATGATGTTGCTTTTCAAAGTAGGCACATAATAAACATTAGAAATATATGTCTTGTTTCTATTTTTCCAATAAAAACATAATTTTAACTTTGTCTTTTACTGGAATCTTTGTTGAATCACCGAACATAACTTCTCCACAAACTGTCTCGTCCAAGTCTGTGAACAACTCTTTATATCCACATATATGATTGCTGGCCCATATCAAGATACCAAGTATCATCGTTGCTATGCTCATTTACTCGTAAAGAGAGAAGCATAACAATGTTATCTTTCTCGTCTTCTGCTGTTGCAAAATTACTTTTTTTCTTTACCTTAGGATTTGATCTACACTCATAACTAAGATAACCATATTTATTACAATTTTAACATTACATTTGAGATTTTTATTTTTTGTTGAAATTTTCCTCGACCTCTGTCTTCATAACCTCTTCCACGACCATATGTCAAATTTCCTCATAACCTCTTCCACGACCATATGTCAAATTTCCTTCATTTGTATTTTCTCTTTCAAAAAATTGTTGATCACGTCCACGTCCACCTCGGTTGTTCCATCAACCATGTCTTGTTGGTAGCCAACTTGACTTGTTCTATCCTGTCTTTGGCTACTACTTGCTTGATTTTCACCAACTGATAGTTTGCTTTGTAAGACTTTCTCCAAGTTTCTAGTATTATCATTCCGGTTCATTCTTTGCTCATGTGTTTGGAGAGAATCGAGGAGTTCATTGATTGAAAGTTCTAACAAATCTTTCGATTCTTCGATTATGACGACAACATAATCAAATTTACTTGTCAATGAATGCAAAAGCTTTTCCATTACTCGAACATTGTCTAGAGTTTTGCCATTTCTTTTTATTTCATTAGCTATCGTTTTCAAATGAGTGACGTAGTCACCAATATTTTTTGCATTTTTAGCATTTCAAATTCAACTCTAAGTGATTGAAGATGTACCTTTTTAGTCTTTTCAACTCCTTGGAAAGATTTATGTAGAATTTCCCATGCTTCCTTTGAAGTTTCTACATCTGAGATTTATTCGAATGAGGGTTCGTCAACACCTTGAAAGATGAAGAGCAACACCTTCTTGTCTTTTTTCGATTATCTTTCAATGTCTTTTTCTTGGCGTCCGATAAGACCACTTCGGCAGCTGCATCTATAGGCTCGGTATGTCTATCATTGACAATATCCCATAAATCATGAGAATCAAGCATTATTCTCATCTGGATGCTCCAATTCCTATAATTTGTCTTTGTTAATTTCGAAACTTGAGGCTGGATCAAGTTGGCCATTGCTTCATCAATTCATGAACAAATGAACCTTGATCTGATACTACTTGTTGGAAGCTTTAATAGGCTCCAAATAAAAGAATTTTCACAAAATATGTATTTGTAATGATAACAAAGTTTATGAGTACAAAGGACATACATAAGATACAAATATTTATCTCTAAGTACTACAACACTTTTCCTCTCAATATTTCTTTTCTCACAAAGAGCTACGGCTCTCAAAACACTTCTCTTTTCAAATGTTCTATGTTTTTTCTCATCTATATAAATGATTACAAGAACACATATATATTGATATGCTAAACGAATTCAAATACATTTTGACTATTTCTTTGATTCATCCTTATCCACAAGACTTCTAATACAATTTGGCTACTTTTTTTAACTCTTTTTTAACTCATCCATAAATTTTCACATCATCACTAGATATTTTTTCCCCAACTCAAACCTTATCTTTTGTCATAATTATATAATTATCCATAATGAAGGAGGGTTTGTATATTGTAACACATCTTCTTGTTAGGTTTTTCTGATTTCTAAGAGAGTCTTCCTTGCTTATCATATGCAAGCTAGTTGTTTTCTTTATCTCTTTTTTATTATCAGGCTAGTTGGTCTTTTTTATTATCAGGCTAGTTGGTCTGTAATTATTCATACAAGATGAGCATACTTGCATAGGCACATAAAGCCCTTTTATCCATGTGCTGATTAAATTCTATTCGTGGTCGTCAGTGATTTTTCTTGGTCACAGTTTTCTATTATCACATTAAATGGACGAGCTTTCTTTTCTTCATTTGCTTTGTGTTACCGTACCCATATATATTCTGCGTTAAAGACTTGGAAAATTATTATGAATGTTCTCTGGAGATTCAAGTTGTAGATTCAATATTATGGTACTTGAGGGTTGCAAT
The DNA here is from genome assembly GCA_024703695.1 of Erythroxylum cataractarum. Taxonomy (NCBI): domain Eukaryota; kingdom Viridiplantae; phylum Streptophyta; class Magnoliopsida; order Malpighiales; family Erythroxylaceae; genus Erythroxylum; species Erythroxylum cataractarum. The sequence goes on along the minus strand of JANJEY010000235.1, from coordinate 23,474,483 downwards.
CTAATTGATCAAAATGTACCTTGTCACATGAATAATTGCCAACGGCATGCAAAAACTAACAACTACACTTGGAATCATTATTCATATGGATGAAAAGACACGTGGTTTGAACAACAGTCTCTGCCTCTCAAGTTATTCGCACAGGAGATGTTTGGTTCAATTTGATGGCACAACTTTGTTTTCCTAAACTTGTTAAAAGGCATGTACATAGTTGCAACACGCTTGGTGTGCAATTTCGTAACTCGTTGGCAATATAAAAGGTGGCCTAATTCTCAAACGAAATAGTCGGACAACATTTTCTTGTTGAGTTGTTTAAGGGGCTATAGGGTATTATTCTGTAGTATTTGTGCTATTGAACATTTTCATCCATCCTGCTGTTTAGAGTTGCTACATCATTGTGGACTACGATCTCTTTGTTTTGCTGCTGTAGTTACGAAGACAACAGTTATCCACGCAATGATACACACTATGTACTTATCTATAGCTATGCGAAGGAAGACAAGGTTGGATGTGCTAATATAGTGGTTCTTCTATCAATCCTCCCGAAACAAGTGCATATGAGCTCTGGGTAGAACTTGCACCATGAAACCTTTTTGTGGCAGCTGAAGCTAAGAGTTCATAAGATCACGTTGCTATTACGACTTAGCTAAAAATACTATTAAAGTCTCATGTCAGTGTCTGCTATGATCTATTCTTCTTCAAATATGAAACCAAGATTCGTTCCATGTGGTTCTCTATTGTCAGAAATATCTATTTTAAGTTAATTTCATCTCTATCTGGAATGTATAGCCTTTCCAAATATCCATAGGCATTCTAAACTTATTATATCTTGTGTTTTTGTTAATAGCTAATCAATAATCTCAACCTCAAGTCAAAAGAGATATGTTTTAATTGAGTACCCATAGACAAACTATATGGCGGCGCAAATTCAGAACTTCCCCAAAAGAAAACTTGGCCAACCTCACTTTAGTTGCTCAATATGGTGGACCTCGAATGAGCAGCAAAATCTACAGCCTTGGACCAATAATGTAAGTTCTCAAGTAGAGTCCGTGGTCCAAGTAAATGATTCAAAGCTTTTAGATTTACAACTCACAGACATGAAGTCATCCTCAAGTCTTGCAATTGGTCAATCTCATAGCGAAGTGGGTGCTGAGGGAGGGTCTAATTCTCAAGACCAATGCGTTTCATCAGGATCTGGTATGTTCTTTTGGCTACAAAACAATGTCAACGTTTTTTTTTGTGTTTTTCTGTGTGATACTTTCTGGGAACATGTTTTTATACCAACAAAGTAAGCTAATGAAGTTGTTGGGGCTTAATGTTGAGAGATGTCAATATATATTATTGATGGTTATCTTTTGCTTTAATTCCCATTAAATTCAAAGGTTTTCATGTTGTTGCAATATTAGTACTTGATTCATGAAATTATTTAAAAGCTGTCTTTTAACTCTCATGTCTTCAGGATACACTGCACTATCATTGCATAACTTCATCCTTTAATTTTCTTATCTCGCACTCCCCGAGACCATTTATGCTGTAAATGTGTATGCACCGCTATGGTTTAATGTTCAATATGGAATTTTATGACCTAATTAACTAGTTGTTAGTGAACGAGGTATGTGTATTTATTTATCTATCTTTCTATACACGTAGAGCTTGTTGAACACAATTGTTGTGGTTCTGCTCTTAAATGTGTTACATTTGTCTGAGTATGCCTACTTTGCACGACATTTTCATTCTTCATGAGATATCATGTCCTTGTTGATGATGTTTATTATGGGAATTAGATGCACCCTCCCCAATTCCTATGTTAAATTGATGCATTCCTTCCATCTTTCATTCTTTCAATATTTTTTCTGCAATGTTTAAATTTGAATGGCATTCATGCATTGCTCAAGAAACTATTATGTGTTATGATGTTGCTGGGGATTTCCTTAGTGGATAATATAAACTATATTCTATAATTGATGAGTTTGTGGGTGCATCTTCTGCGTATTAAATGCTTTAACATAGAAAAGTCGAAGCAAGTCAGAAACTTTGTATTTTTCTTATGTGATTTGTGTATTTAGGTCCAAAGGAAAGCTGCAAGAAGAGCGTGGAAGGCAAAATGAAGCCACTTTTCTTATTGAGCAGTTCAGATATCACATTTTGTCCTTCACAAGCTGATTATGGCCTTTCTATGGTTGGTTGAGCTATTTCATTTTCAATTTGTCTTCTCACTAGCTAGGTCATGAATTGATACATGTCCAACCAATCCAGGTTAATGTTCCATATCCTTGTGTTGATCCATACTTTGGTGGCCTATTCAACCCCTACCGGCCACAAGCTAGTGTAAGTTTTCCATGCTTGTGTTTCATACCAATAGTTAAGAGTTTTTAATTTGTTCTGAAAGTGTTATTCTAACATAGTCATGATTGCTATTTCTAAATTGTTAGTTTGATTTATGAGTGAACATTAATCCGCTGAAGTGATAATCTGACCTTGATGTTCTAAATTCATACCCTCGTTGTAACATGATTGTGGCTTTGAGAATGGACCAGATTCAGCCCCCGATGGCACCTCAGACAACGGGAGTGACTTCCACACGAGTCCCTCTGCCTCCTGATATTACAGATGATGGCCCCATTTATGTTAATGCAAAACAGTACCATGGGATTCTCAAGAGGAGACAATCTCGTGCAAAACTTGAGGCTCAAAACAAACTTGTGAAAACTCGGAAGGTTTGCATTTTGATCACCAACTTTACTGCTATTAGTTTGTATGAATATCTAAACGAGGATTTATGATGAGTTTTTTTTTGTGATAAAGACTAAAAATGTCAACTATACATCCCTAATCCCAATGGATTGCAGCCATATCTTCACGAGTCTCGACATCGACATGCAGTAAACAGGATAAGGGGATCTGGTGGGCGCTTTTTGAGCAAAAAAGAGCTTGAAGAGTCTAATAATGTTCCCTCCAGTAATAAGTATTGTGGCCGAGATACCATTCCCTTGTATCAGAAGAATGTTACTTTGGAATTTGAATGTTCTCGTTTAGGAACTGACACCGGCAAGTCTGGTGTTTCACGTGCAAGCAGTTCTGACATCAGTGGTGTCTCAAACAATGACATCATAATGTTCAGGTCGCCCGATAACAGGTTCTCTAATATCTCGACTCAAGTGGGCAATGCATGTGAACCCAACAATATTGCTTTCTGGTAGTCTGGTGAGCATGGGTTATGATGGAGACCTGATCACGAGGCGGGCAACTCATCCTTGGCTTTATTTCCTATTTGCTGTGAAGCATGCAACAGATGCCCCTCTTAGCGCAACTTTTTTTCGTCTGCTTCTACGTCTATCAATCATCTTGGTCTAAAAGACGGTTTTCTTCGTATTCGTTAAAAATCCTAACTATTATTACACTTTTATTTACATGGTATGATCAACCTTCTGTAATTTCTTCAAAAGTTGAACCAAAAAACACATTGTTAGGACAACTTGTACAAAAGATACAGTTCAAAGTTGCCAGAAATACATACAAACAACGGAGAATGATTATCAAAGGCGAAGAATGTTTGAAAATCAATTAGATTAGAGCAGGTTCACAATTAAATAAGACTGAGAGAAAAGTAATAAATATATAGATTTTATGTGAAAATTTTTCAAATTAGGGTAAAAATCAAAGACAAGGATAGAAGAATTTTACCGTTGAAAAAAATTGAAGAATTACAAAAAAAAACTACACCCAAAAAAATACACAAAATACTTTTATCTCTCTCTCTCTCTCTTTCTTTCTTTTCTCTCTCACCTTACTCTCTCTTTTTCTCTTCTACTTGTTGCTTGCTCTCTTCATCTCTTTATCTCATGCCTATTTATAAGCAGGAGTAGATTTTCATGAAAAAGAAATTTACATGCTCCAATAAGAAGGTTTTGAAGAAAAAAGGGAAAGAGAACCTGGTTTGTAGGTTGAATAAATCTTTATATGGTTTAAAGCAAGCATCGAAGTGTTAGTATAAGAGATTTGATTCCTTCATCATAAGCCTTAGATATAGCAGATTGAATGCAGACCCTTGTGCATATTTCAAGAAGTTTGGCTTTTTCAGAAGAATTATTTGAAGAAGATCTTGCAATGATTCAACATACAAGATCGTAAGTCAATTTATACCTGTCTTTCTGTCAATTTCAAATTATCCTTAAATATGAATCCTAGCAATGAAGATGAGGGGATGGAGACGTCTCAAGTACCGTATGCATCAGCAGTGGGGAGCCTAATGTTTGCTATGATTTATACAAGATTAGACATTGCACATGCAATGGAAGTAGTTAGTAGATACATGACGAATCCTAGTCAAGAACATTAGAATACTGTTAAAAGGATTCTCATATACATCAAATGAACCTCAGATGTTGCATTATGTTATGGAAGATTATATTTTACTGTCAAATGATATGTTGATGCTGATTATGCAGATGATTTTGATAAAAGTAAATCCATTATAGAATATTTTACACTAACTAAACGAGCTGTGAGATGGGCTTTAAACTGCAGTCAGTTATGGCTATGTCAATAACAGAAGCATAATATATAGCAGCTACATAAGCTAGTAAAGAAGTAATGTGGTTGAAGATGTTGTTGGAAGAACTTGGAAATAAACAAGAGAATGTTACTCTGTATTATAACAGTCAAAATGCTTTGTATCTTGCAAAAAATCCAACATTTCATTCAAAGATAAAGT
>JANJEY010000235.1:23230868-23241626 GCA_024703695.1 Erythroxylum cataractarum | reverse complement strand
GATCGTCTTTTTGGGACTTTTGGTAGCAGGGGAGCGAAGCATGAAACAAAATCTTGAGGTCTTGAGTTCGAGTGGTGACTCATTCAAGTGTCAAAGAGGACAATACCTGGAGTGATGGCGGTAGAGGCCGGGCTCTACATGCGCCTTTTTAATGTAGAGCCTGACCTCTACCGCCATCACTCCAGGTATTGTCCTCTTTGGCATTTGCGTGAGTCACCACTCGAACACAAGACCTCAAGGTTTTGTTTCGCTTTATACAGGATTATGGACAGATAGCTCGTCCATTAACGAATTTCTTAAAAAAAGAAAGTGCCAACAGTTTCTGTTGGACAGAAGATGTGCAGGAAGCCTTCCAACGGTTACAACATGCCATCACATCTGCACCTGTTTTGATTCTACTCGATTTCAGCCAGCCATTTATCTTGGAATGCGATGCTTCTGGTGGTGGGGTTGGGGTGGTACTGATGTAGAAAAATCTACCGATTACTTACTATAGCAAAATTCTAGCAGCAAGGAATTTGTCTAAACCAGCATATGAAAAGGAATTGATGGCTTTGGTTATGGCAATTCGGCATAGGAGGCCATATCTAGTGGGCAGGAGGTTTTTAGTGAGGACAGATCACAGCAGTCTACGTCACCTTTTACGTCAGCAAATAACGACACTCGCGCAACAAAACTGGGTAGAAAAGCTAATGGGCTATGAGTTTGACATTGAGTATAAAGCCGAGTTGCTCAACCGAACTGTTGACTCCTTATCGCGCCGAAATGAAGAAGCAGAGTTGGCAAAAATCTCGCTGCCCTTATGGGCACAATGGGATAGCCTAGATGCGGAGATGCAGTCTGATGAGGATTATCAAACACTCAAGGAGAAGATGCAGCATCATCCAACAAATCATCCACACTATAAGCTAAATGGTAGATTGTTTTACAATGGTCGTATTGTGCTACCAGTTTCCTCTTGGTGGATACCAAAGTTGATTGAGGAGTTTCATTCGACTCCACATAGTGGACATTCAGGCTCGTATTGGACATATCGACGGCTGGTTGCTAGCGTATATTGACCAGGAATGATGAAGGAAATTCAACGCTATGTGGCTGCATGTCTCATTTGCCAAAAGAATAAATATGAGACACTCATACCTGCAGGGCTGTTGCAACCTCTGCCCATTCCCGAACGTGTGTGGGAAGACTTCTCAATGGACTTCATTACTGATCTTCCTTGCTCACATGGCATGGATTGTGTATTCGTTGTGGTGAATAGGCTAACCAAGTTTGCCCGTTTTATGGGGTTAAAACATCTGTATACAACCCGGAGTGTATCTGAAATTTTTGTCAAGGAGGTTGTACGATTGCATGGAGTTCCCCGTTCTATAGTGAGTGATAGAGATCCGATATTCATGAGTTATTTTTGGAGATAGCTATTTAAAAGTTGGGGAACTACGCTTAAGATGAGCACAGCATACCACCCGGAGACAGACGAACAAACAGAGGTATTAAATCGTTGTCTAGAGACGTATCTCCATTGCTTTTCTGCAGAGCAACGGTGAGGATGGGTAAAGTGGCTACACTAGGTAGAATTTTGGTATAATACAAATTACCAAGGCGCTGCCCAAACTACTCCTTTTGAAATCTTTTATGGCAGACCACCACCGACATTAACACAATATCTTTCGGGCGAGTTTCGCATAGCTGCAGTGGCTGAAGAGCATGCAAACCGTGCAGAGATTCTAAGGCAACTACAGTATAATTTGTCAAAGGCGCAACAGAGAATGTCAAAGACTGCTAATAGAAGGAGGCGTGGTTTAGAATTGGATGTGGGAGATTTAGTCTTCTTGAAGATCAGACCCCATAGGCAAACCACTGTCTCATAGAGGGTTTACCAAAAACTCAGTCCCCAATATTACGATCCATTTAGAATTTTACAGTGGGTGGGAAAGGTCACATATCACTTAAAGCTACCTTCTTCCTCAAGAGTGTACCCCGTGTTTCATAATTCACAACTTAAGAGAGTTGTTGGTAACCATACGGTGGAAACAGGGTTGCCATCGATTTTGTTAGTTCAGGAGGTTGAATACTTTCCAGAAGCAATTTTGGAGGCAAAATTATTGAGAGATAACTCACTGCCTTGTCATTGTTTACTAAGTAAGTGGGTTGGTAGAGACAAAGATGAGGCATCATGGGTCACTTGTTCTGACTTTCGAGGTCAGTTTTTAGATTCTGACCTTGTGGACAAGGTTTGTTCTCAGGAAGTGGGAATTGTTAGCAACCATGCAGGGGAAGGCTAAGAGAATGTCGAGAGTGTTGGTAACTTTTTCATTTTGCAGGAGGGACCACCTAACCGTCCCTTATTGGTCTATAGTCGTAGGAAGAGGGGTAGTACAGCTGTGGACAATAACTAATTGTGACACCTAGGTGGCAGCAGGTTGTTGCGTGTGGGGGAATATTATATATATAGAGCTAGAAATCTAGGAGGGGGTTTTTATCATCTTTCTTAAAGAAACATCTTGTATTCGGCTACGGCTTGGGAAGGGTTGCAGTGGCACCCTTATTTCTCAATTAACATCAATACAAATCAGTATCTCTTTTCTTCTCATTCTATGCAGTATCCCTTAGATCTTAACTCTACCATATGTCTTTCTCATTATGTTGTTATGCTGTAAATAAAATGAGATCTTGGTTTAGTGATGTTGATGAATGCATCGGTGAATATAGCATTATATAAGAGGATAGCCTATTTTCCATTCATAATTGGAATGTAATGTGACTTTTGGTTTCAACAGGGATTGTTATGTTATATTTTCAGATGATATCCTCTTATGAATTTCCTTTTTTCAGCCACCTCCTATTCAGCCAACTGACGAGCAGTTGACTTTAGCAGACATAGACACGATTAAGGTTATTGGGAAAGGAACTGGTGGGATTGTTCAATTGGTGCAACATAAATGGACTAACCAGTTTTTTGCACTAAAGGTATTGTGTAATTCAGCATGAACATTGTGTTACTCTCATATTTTCATTTCATCTGTCAGTTATTTACTTCACAAATTATGAGGTTATTTCCTGTGGTTGCTTTCAACCTTTGAGCATCCATATCTCCCTATTTCTCTTTATTAGCTGGTACTTTAAAATATGATATCTAATTCGGTAGCATTGATTTGAAGTATATGTGCTCCCACGTTGAAATGCGTTCACAATATTTGAAGGACAAATTTGTTCTTTCAATTGTCAACTTGTACTTCCAGACCTTCATACATCATATGGCTATGGTGCCACTCGTTGCAGCTGGATTGAAATTCCATGTTTTATATAATGTCTAAGTTGATTTTCATTGTCAATATGTGAGAATGAAGATCAATATGTCTTGCAAATAAGTTGAGATTAGTATTTGGTTAAATCAAGCAGCGTTTTGTTTGCATATTTTGATATATAGATTATTGGTAGAATCAAACATTGAAGCAAGAGATGTCAAATAACTTCTGAGCTTTGATTATAAATTTAATAGTTGTTTTGAGCTGGGAATGTCTTTCAGAACTCTCTTCTCCATCTACATCTCTCAGCCCTATCTCTTCTCGTTAGGAATACTTCTTATTGACCTTCTTCAAAAGATATATCATGTTGAATATATGGTGCACCTGTAGTTTCACTTTTATCTTTACAAAATTTATTGGCTATACTTTCTATTTTCTCATGCGTATCTGGTTTGGAGTGTCATCAAAATTCGCATCCTTGCTCCTGTTCAGATTATACAGTTGAATGTTGAAGAGTATGTTAGGCGGGCAATTTCACGGGAATTGAGAATCAATAAATCATCACAGTCCCCATATATTGTAACGTATTACCAGACTTTCTACAACAATGGCACCTTTTCAATTATCTTAGAATATATGGATGGTGGATCTATTGCAGATTTTCTTAGAAAAGTTGGAACAGTTCCAGAGCCATACCTTGCTGCCATATATAAACAGGTGGAAAACATGGACAATCAACTTACTCGTTTCGTTGCAGATTCAAGTTTAATTTCTTTACTCCCTCGTTGCTATGCAGGTGCTCAAGGGGTTGTTGTATCTTCATCATGAGAAACACATTATCCACAGAGACTTAAAACCTTCAAATTTGTTGATAAATCATAGAGGAGAAGTCAAGATCACAGACTTTGGCGTAAGTGTAATGCTACCAAGCACTACGGGGCAGGCTAACACTTTTGTTGGCACACGTAATTACATGTCTGTAAGTACCAAGTGACTCAAACAAGTGGTGTTAATAACATCTTTGTACACAAAAGCCTTTAAACGGAAGAACAACAAAAGCTGTTAGAAGTTACCCATGTTTTAATTATAAGGTGTCAATTGGTGTTAATGTAAGTTTTTCTCATATACAGAAACACTTTACACATTTCTTCAACAAAAAAAGTTGCTAAAATCTAATCGTATTTGAACTGTAAGGTGCTCATTTCGATTGGTTATATTTTTGTAGCCTGAGAGAATTACTGGGGGAAGTCATAGTTATAAAAGTGATATTTGGAGCTTGGGGTTGGTATTGCTAGAGTCTGCAACTGGCTTGTTTCCGTATTCACCTCCACAACAAGATGAGGGTCGGCATTGTGTCTATGACATCATAGAAGCCATTGTTGAGAAACCACCACCTTCTGCACCTTCTGGTCAATTTTCCCCCAACTTTTGTTCATTCATATCTGCATGGTAAGTGTTGAACTTCCATACAGGATCACTCAAGATTTAAGTTTTTCCTTTGGTTTGTAAGAAGGCTATTCTTATTTCCACTGAGTCTTGTTCATTCATATCCCTATGGTAAGTGTTGAACTTCCGCACAGAGTCACTCAAAATGTATATTTGTTCTTCTTTATTTAGTACAAGGGGAGTCTTATGCTTTTTTTGTAATGTGGATAAGTTCAATCAAGATGTGACCTCTATGGACCATTACTGTTCTATTGTTTTTAGCTTCTCTTGTTCATCCTTCATAGAAGTTCCAATTTTACTAAGAAGTTTGTAAAAATTGCTAATCTATTTATTCTGCCTGCATACATGCATTTATGTGGCCATTTCCATTCTTCTATTAAATTGGAACTACTATTATGTAGATACACGTGGAGTTTTATGTGTGTCCTTTCCTCATTGACAGATATATTCTCTCTGAGACTTTCCTTGTTTCTTGTACAAGTTCAGTTCATTGCATCACAAACATCCAAAACTCTCTCCATGTATCAGTTAATAAGCAATTTCTGTTTGATCTGAAAAGAAGTCATTCTTTCAATGAATATGGTTGTTTGGTATCACTAATTCCATTCTACATTTCACTGTCATTTTCAGCCTGCAGAAAGAGCCTAAGGATAGACGGTCAGCAATTGAGCTAATGGTATATGAAATTTCTACGCTGATTTTTCTCTTCATTGTCTTGCTCAAATATGTGTATAAGTACGCAGTTCTGAATTCTTTCTTCTTTCCTATCTCTACACCAGGCACACCCTTTCATGAGCATGTATGAGGACCGTCATGTGGATCTCTCTGCCTACTTCACAAATGCTGGGTCTCCGTTGACAAATTTTTGAAACTATCATACAAGTCCTTTTGCCTTTATTTAAAGTTTCTTACCATTCATTGTTCCCTAGGGTTGTTGGAAAAGGAGACCCAATTACGCAAACAATAAGCGGAAACAAACTTAACCTTTCCCAAATTGTGTAGTTAGATGGGAAATTGATACCAACCAAAATTACAGCAGTATAATGCAAATATAATCAGCCCAAACAATACAAAGAATATAAGGATTAGGTGAAAAAAAACCCCAATGTGGGGAAAAATCATGGGATCATTAATAAAGGGTTTCAAAACTTCCATTAATTAACAATAATCAAATGTGTACAACAAATTATTCTTTCCTAACTTAACTAGAACACAACCACCAAGGAAGCTCCTCAGGTTTGTAGGGAGTTTTCTAAATACATAAATGTCTAATAGCATTGGCCAATAATTTAATGGTTTAAGTCCTTTCTTAGAAGGCCATATTTCTGCTAAAACCCTTCTTCCTCCTCCCACTGCCTTGGAAAAAAAATAAAAAACAAAAAGATATAAAATCTTTGACAATCTTCATTGGAACTCTTGTTAGGTGCAGTTGGCACAAAATATGTGGACTTCATATTTTGTTTCCTTGTGTTCCTTTTCTAAATTTCAAAATAGCATAGTCTGATTATGTCCCGAGGGCCTTATGTTTTCATGTTGCGTAACTCAATGTAAATCAGAATATTTTCAGTGGAGAATGAATTGAGACAAAAAGAAATGAACACCAATAGGAGCAACAACGCTTTCAATATTCAGTGATCGTAAGAGAAAACGAAATATCCACTAGCCAAGACGACTAGAGCCTATCCTATCCCACACACAATTACAATGATTCCCCAAAGATATCCCCCTAGCAGACACCTTCATGTGCCTTTTATTGCTGCTGTAATAACTAACTGCCTCCTCAATTGTTGCCATTTGTCCCTTCATGTTTTTGCTGGTAACATGTTGTTTCTATTATTTTTGGACTTCCTTATATAGACTTGCTTGATTAGGTGTTTATCAATACTCCCGACCAGAAGTTTCACCTTGTCCTCAAGGTGGAAATCAAGGAAATGATCTTCGATATCCTGTAACTTCTCCCAAGAGCTCTCATAAGTTGGTAGTTCATTCCATTTGATGAGAACATCTCTTAAACCATCTGTTGCAATGCGAATATCCAAGACTAATTTTGGAGAAACATGTAGCTCCATATCATCAGTGAGACAAGTCGGTAATGGTTAGTGCTTCTCCTACAGCTTTCTTTAGTTGGGATACATGAAAAATGGAATGGATTTTAGCATCAGTTGGTAGTTGCAATCTATAAGAAACAACTTCGATCTTCTTAACCACTTGAAAAGGTCTGTAAAATCTGGGAGAAAGCTTCTGATTAACTCTTCATACCAAGCTATGTTGTTTATATGGTTGAAGACGTACATAAACCATATCTCCAATGTTGAAATGAACCTCTCTTTTCTTTGCATCAACCCATTGTTTCGTTCTATTTTAAGTGGTGACCATATTAGTTTTCAATGTATCAAGTATAGCATTTCTTTTCTTTACCAATTGATTCACATCCTCTACCAAAGAAGGCTCATCTGTAAACTTTAGAAGAGTTGGTGGAGATCTACAGAATAAGGCTTGGAACCATGATAATTTGTGTTAAACCAATATTCAGCCCAATGAAGCCATTCAGCCCACTGTTTTTGTTTATCACCACAAAAGCAATGTAAATAAGTCTTGAGGCACTAGTTTACAACCTCAGTTTGGCCGTCCGTTTGGGGATGATAGGCTGAGCTCATTCGCAATTTTGTTCCTGTTAACTTAAATAATTCCTTCCAAAAATTGCTCATAAAAATTTGATCTCTATCTGACACGATATGAAAGGGATATCCATGCAAATGAACAATCTCCTTGATAAATACAACAGCTATATCTTTATCATTATAAGGATGTTTGAGAGGGATAAAGTGCACCTACTTGGTGAGGCGATCAACTACCACCAAAACAGAATCTAATCCTTTTGATTTAGGTAATCCTCTCACGAAATCCATAGAAATGTCGTCTCAACTTTGTTGCGAAATCGGTAAAGGTTGCAACAGCCCTCCTGGAGACAAGGTGGAGTATTTGTATTGTTGACAAATCTGACATTGTGCCACAAAATTCTTCACATCTTGTTTAAGCCCTTCCCAGTAAAAGATTGATGTGAGTCTTTTGTATGTATGAAAGAAACCTGAGTGACCACCCAAAGGTGACGCATGAAATTCATGGAGTAAGGTAGGGATCAAGGTGGACCCTCTCGGAATAACTAGCCTGCCTTTGTAGAAGAGTTGCCCTTGCCTAATGGTATAATGAGGATGAGAGGATGGTTGCAACGCTATCTCTTGTAGAATATTTATGAGTTTGTCATCTTTTCGCAACTCCTCTTCCAATTCTTCTAATCCCATGACTTGATTAACTGAAATTGTTGCCAACAATTTCCCTTCACCTTTTCTTGACAAAGCATTAACTACATTATTACTAGGCCCAAGTTTATATCGTATTTCAAATTGGAATCCCAACAACTTAGACACCCATTTTTGTTGCTCCTCACCCATAGTTTTCTACTCTAATAGGAACTTCAAACTTCTTTGATCTGTCTGAATTATAAATGGCTTCCCAAGGAGATAGTGTCTCCGTTTGGTCACAGCAAACACGATAGCCATCAATTCACGTTCGTAAACAGATTTCTAACGTGTAGTTGGAGAGAAGGCTTGGCTGCTGTATGCTATTGATCTCCCTTCCTACATACGGACAGCACCAATCCCAACTACGGATGCATCAGTTTCAACCAAGAATTGTTTTGAAAAATCAGGCACAACCAAAATCGGTACCACAGTCATCGTTGAGTTAATGGTCTAGCAATCAATCCATACCCTCTAACAAACCTTCGATAATAACCCGTGAGACCCAAGAATCGTCCAAGGCTCTTAACATCCTTTGATACAAGATATTTTGACATTGCTTCAATCTTTTATGGATCTTCCTTGACGCCATCACCTGATATAATATGCCCAAAATACTCCAACTGAGATTGGTCGAGAGCACACTTCTTCCTATTAACACACAAGGTGCTTTCCAGCAGGATATTAAATGCCACTCGTAGATGTTGTACATGAGTCTGAGCGTCTGGGTTGTACACTAAAATGTCGTCAAAGAATACCAAGATAAACCTCTTGAGTTGCTGTCAAAATATGCTATTCATCAAGGATTGGATTGTCGAAGGTGCATTTGACAATCCAAAAGACATCACCAAGAACTCGTAATGTCTCTCGTGTGTCTGAAATGTTGTTTTTTTCTGTATCTTCAGCTCGTACCTGAATTTGATGATAACCTGACTTTAAATCCAGGTTTGTAAACACCTTAGCACCCGCCAACGCATCTAATAACTCATCAATTCTCAGTATCAGAAACTTATAGGGAATTGTTGCCTTATTAAGTTCCCTATAATCCACACACGTTCTCCAACCTCCATCTTTCTTCTTGACCAAGAGGACTGAGATGGAAAATGGACTACTACTCAGTTAAACAATTCCTGCTTCTAATAACTCACTCACAATCTTCTCAATTTTTGTTTTGGTTATGTGGATATCTATAAGGCCTTGTGTTTGGTGGTTGAACCTCATCCTTTAGTCTGATTGCGTGGTCTTCAACCCTCGAGGGAGGCAATTTCTTTGGTGACTCAAACAAATTCCCGAAAGACTCCAATAAAGTTGAAATCTGTGGTGCTATCACTTGCTTACGCCCATCAACAGTAATATCAGTAAGCTCCACCCAGTATCCTTCTTTCTCTACTAGGAGTTCCTTGACTAATTGCTTCAACGAAATTACTGACTTAGATAAAGCTGGGCTGCTCGTAAGTGTTATGAGTTTTCCCTCTTGGTGATATTGTAAGATCAAGGTCTTAAAATTGATGTTTATATCACCTAACTTCTCCAACTAGTCAACCCCTAAAATAATATCTACACCCTTCAACTCAAACTGGTAAAATTCTTCACAAATTTCAATCCCTTGCACCTTCACTACTAACCCTCTGCAAACCCCTGCTCTCAAAACTCTACAACCATCTCCCACTTGAACAACAAACTTTTTAGTTTTGTCAACAGTTAACATCAATTCCAGAACAACATCATCAGATATAAAATTATGAGAAGCACCAGAATCTGTAAGTATGGTTACTTCTCTTCCATGGAGTTCACCAACAAGCTTCATTGTCTTTTAAGAAGTGAGCCTAGCCATTGAAAAATTGGACAACTCCGTTTTTGTTACCTCTTCGTTACTCGGTTCTAACGATAATACAACCTCATTATTTTCTACCACCTCTTCATCTTTCCTTTTTTCATCATCACTTCTCTCCCCCGAAGCCATCAAATGGATACTTAATTGACGATTTGTGCATTTATGCGTGGGTCCCTAATGTTCACCGCATCTGAAACGCAGCCCCTTTTCCCTCAGACTTTGGGATTCCGCATCTGTCATTCAACGGAAAGTCTCTTGACGCTTCTCAGGTGGTCGGATTTGATGATTTGGGGTTGTAATATTTAGTTTAACGTGAGAATTTGGTTGCTCCTGTTTGGGATTAAATGTCGCAGATTGCTTGTTGATATAAGCTGAAAACGTTGGCGTATAACGTGAGCTGTTATTTCCCACACCACTTTTATATTGGGCTAGCATAATGTTTTTTTCTTCAATTTTCTGGGCTAGAGTCATCAGTCCCTTCAAATCATTAATGGTAGCTAAACTCAGTTCAACTTTAATGTCTCCTTTAAGCCCATTGATAAAAGCCCTAAGCAAGCTTCCTCAACATTCCTCAATGGAGCTGAAATCATTTCAAAGGTTGCTCTGTATTCGGCCATGCTTTTTTCTTGCTTCAACGTCATCAATGACTCGTACGGATTTCTTTGTCCAGGACCTCTAAATCGTTTCAGAACCTCCTCCTCAAACTCTTTCCATGTTGAATTAGGATGTCTTCCTTTGTACCATTGAAACCAATTAAGTGCTTCCCCATCCAAACATACAGCGACAACCCCTATTATGTCTTCCATGGCTATCCTATTGTAACGGAAGTTGTTAGGCCCGGGCTCAGGATCCCCATTCCCGAGGTGGCCCCTCGGGTCGCGCCGGCGCCGAACTCAATTTTGGCAAGATTGGACATGTTGGCAACTATTAT
>JANJEY010000235.1:23196999-23211711 GCA_024703695.1 Erythroxylum cataractarum | reverse complement strand
TGCCCTCAATCCGACCCGATGGGACCTTGACCTTGTTCAGGTAGTTTTCTGCGACAAGGATGTGCAGCTCATCCAAAGCATTCCCCTCAGCAGTAGGCCGCGTCCCGACTGGTGGAAATGGAGGTGGGAACGGAAATGCCTCTACTATGTCAAATCAACGTATAAGATGCTCCAGGATTATGTTTCCGTCACTGATGAAGGCGGGTGTCTCCTTTGGCGCCTACTATAGCACCTCAAGGTGCCTCCCAGAGTGAAGCATTTCTTATGGCGTGCCCTTTCCAATGTCCTCCCCACCAAACTGCATTTATACCGTAAGAAGATTGTCGACGATGCCTTATGTCCCCTTTGCCAAGATGCCCCTGAATCTACTAAACATGCTCTTCTGTGGTGCCCCGAGGTACGCTTCTGTTGGGACTCTTTGGCACTGGCCCGACCCAGCCATAGGGTACCTCTCATGCGTTGGCTCACTGACACTGTTTTTTCACTAGGCTGGGATCAACAACAACCTGTTATTTTCTGCTTGTGGTGTTTGTGGAATCGCAGGAATGATGTGGTTTGGGGCCAGCGGCTATCCTCTGCCCCTGCGGTCTTGTGGGCTGCTCACAATGCGTGCCAGGAGTGGGCAAACGCTAACAGCACCCCACGGGGTCCGGTGCCACATGGTGCACGGGTTGGTCCTCCCCCTAGCTAGTCCCCGCCTATGATAGGCCAATATAGGGGGCTAGTCCTCCCCCTAGCTTCTATACGTCGTATCTCCTGTGGCAGCATCATACGAGATCACCAAGGTAACATTCTTCACATCTTTGCTCAAGTGTTTGACGGTCCTCCTGATCCTACTCTCGCAGAAGCCATTGGTATGAAAGTTGTTCTCAGTTGGCTCAAGCTCACTCCTATACATTGTCATGTTATTGAGTCAGATTGCCTTTTACTTGTGNNNGCTTTGAAGAATGTTGTTTCTGATTTGTCTTATGTTGGGGTAATTGTTTCGGACTATAAAGCTTTTTTCCATGAGCTTCGTGACATTGATGTCTGTCATGTTAAACGATCAGCGAACAAGACAGCCCATGCAATAGCTAGGGGGGCGTTGTTCCAGTCTGATTTTGTATCTTGGGGCCAGGTTTTTCCCCCCTTTGTGACTGCTGTTACTTGTTCTGAATGTCCTTCTACTGATGTACCTCAGCCAGGTTTTCTTCGATCTTCTGGATTTAGGTCGGGTGTATCGAGTGAGTCTGTCGACTCGGGGCTAGAGCGGTCCGGTTGTTTCGATTTTTCCTGGTCATCTTCCTAGTAATATATTTCAGTTTAAAAAAAGAAAAAGCTAGGCTTTGTTTTATGGCTAAAGTTGACACGGAAAAGTCTTTAATTTATATGACCAGATTGACAAATACAAAATAACAGCCCTGCTTTTTCATATTTAAACCATAAACAATTGATGAAGTTATTTATATAATAGAATTAAATTAATTTTATTTAACAAAAATATTAATTATTTATAATGAAAACAACATCACTACTATTTAGGGATAAAATTACGTACTAATAAGCCTCTTTAAATTTCGCACTTCAACGAAATTTTTACTAGATATTGTTGTATTAATTGTTGTTTACTAAAAATGTTCGATATTTTTTATTGAAGATTTTTCACACAAAAAAACACGACAACAGATCTTCTGTTTTAATAAACCAATTCAAATTCTATTCTTATCCACATATTTGTCTGAGTTTGGAACTGACACAATGTGTGGATAAAAATCAATAGAATAAAATTAAAATAGGTTAAACAACACAGATGATCCTGCAATATATAGATAAACTTTAATGAAACAACATATTAAACAGCATAGGCGATCCCTTGCCAAAAAAACACAGTAGTCAAGAAACTTAGAAATCATTGCATTGGTTAGAATTACATCTAGGCGTGAGAAACAATTGACTCGTGCGCAACCAAGTACAGTGAATTACTTTTATCAGCTAGAAAACAGATATGCACCTGTGTAGCTAGAAATAATGTGCCTGATTTAAGAGCAGCAGCACAGGAGCATGCTCTCATCGTTGAGATTATAAGGTCTAGGGTTTGAGAACAAAGAAGCTCCTTGTAACTGGGATTTTTAATATATAAGCAAGTCATGCACCCAAAAAAAAAAAAAACTAAAATCAAGTAACCAAAACCTTCAGAATAATATGAGAAGGTGCAGATAATGCCTAGAAACTCATTAGTAAATAAGAAAAAACAGAAACAGAAGTGGATTGGTAAACCAAAGAGGTAGGACGATGTTTTAATACATTTATGCAATTACATTTTAAGCCTTAATTACAAGGAAAAAGAAGTAACGTAATCAGTACACAAAGTTACTTATTTTGTGGAGGTTTAGGGAGGGTCATTACTATATGCAGACTTCTTTTTGTATTTTTACAAAGACACTATTTTTATGACTTAAACTTGTAATCTTATAGTCATAAAGGAGCAACTTTATCGGTTGCTAATATTTGAAGAGACGGACAAAAAACTTGGGAAGGCTGATGTAAAAGTTTGAATTATAGTCCTCGGGTCAAAATTTTATGCAGAGATTCATAACTTCAGGTTAAGTAGGTTGAACGATTTAGGTAAAGTTAAAAAGTTTCCATCAACTTAAAACTGAAGCACGCAAACCGCCACTCAAGCAGCCAACTTCACAAAGTCATTGATCTTCAAGCTAAAACCACAGATTTCAAGAATGCACCTTGAAATGTAGGCAGCTACTCTTAACTCAGAATTTCTATGCAACATAACGTTGAAGATAAATACAAAATGGAAAAGAAAATAAAAAGAAGCCACGGAAAAGGAAGACTGAATACTTCACCGACATTAACAAGCTTTATATTTTGTACTATGATCACCATGTAAGCATATTAGACTTACCTCAGTGGTTTCGATTGAAGCTAAGTGATTAGACTGTAGAAGCAATTCAGAGGGAACAATGAAATCCTCAAAAGAAACCAATGGAAACGTCTGCTTCCAGATACTATTCCAGCAGAAACCAAGAAAAGAGAAAATAAATAAGTTATTGAACCTATCATTCACAACACACAGAGGTTTCATTAACAAACCTGTCAGGATATAGATCATCATCTTGACTCGTGCATGCTTCAACTCTGAAATGAAACTTTAACCAGAGGAGAAAATGTTGCAGCCGGGAAAAAATCTTATTATTACAAGTCAACTTGACACAACATAAACAAACCTTTGGACTGCAAGAAGAGTGAATGTAAACATGACAAAGACCCAGCAAAAGAGCAGTTATGCTAATCACATCTTGTGATGTAGCAACACGAGATAGAAGAAAAATATATGGAGATACATCTTATATAAATCAACTGAAGATAAATGATACCGACTGGAAAGCTAATTTTATTGAAGATAAAAAATGTATGTACAGGGGGGCATTGATCTCTGATTTTTGAAGCTACAGGGAGGATACACGTGTTGCTAAGATGTAAACACTAAGGCAAACTAATTTATACCTTTGGAGAGGATCTTTACAGTCAGAATTACCAGCGTTATACAGTGACAAAAAGTTGTTTGCAACTGGAGTTTCACTTGAAAATTTTTGCAAAGTCTACAATAAATCTATATGACCTACTTGTGAAAAAGCGGCCGCGTGAACCATGTAACTGGTCATTTCATGATAAAGAGTGATTTTCTTTTAGTTGTCAAATGGTATAATAAACAAGACTATACAGGGAGCCTTTAGACCATCATATTCAAATCTGAAAGGTCATCCATTGGAATTTCAAGTCCCATGAAGTCACCATGGTCCGGTAATCCATCATCATCAATGTTCAACCAAGAACCTAGATCCTGCTCTTCATCGATTTCTGGTAGGCTGGACAAATCAATGGCCTCAGCGTCAAGCACATCCATGGTAAGCCCATCTTTTTCTTTTGCATTGCCATCTTTAGCCATTTCTCTAGACTTTGACTCGGAAACCGATGCAGGTTTAGGCTGCTCAGACATCTTACCCAGAAGTCCATTAACGGAAACAGATAATTGGGTTATTTTCTGCTTGGGTTTTGTTTTGGATTTCCTTTCTCCCTTAGCATTAGATGATGATGGACGACCAATTTTATTAGTTCCATTAATAGAAAAAGCCCCTCTGTTGTGCCCTTTTCCTTCCCTGTCTCTCTCGCTCCTCTTCCCTTTTGTACTGTTTGATAGAGAACCTCCAATTCCTGTTAGAATACTTGAATTACCAGCATTTCCAACATCAAGTAACAGTTCCCTCTTTTTCCCCCTGCTCAACCATCCATCTTCTTTACCATTAGTTTGTTCAGATAAGTGGTTTACAGGATGAAGCATATCAAGAGAATTAGGATCGTAACTTTCTCCATTCATACTCAAACGTGAATTTCGAGGACTTGGCTGTGAACCAAAGGAAGCTGGAAAACAAAAAAGAAAATGAGGAAAGAAAAGCCAAAAATTAATTATTCACAAAAAATTTTGAGAACATAAAATATCTAAAAAGAAGATATAAAGATCATAAAGTTGCCCACTGAAGGAAATTAAAGGCACCCTAAGCCAATATAGAAGTGAGTTGCAGCATGTCTGGACAAGTACCTGAAACTCTAGCGTCAAAAGATTGGGTTGAGTTGTTAGCATATAATTTCACTGATTCATCACTATGAGCATCTGCTGCCTGTCCATAATTGAGGCCAGAAAGAAACATATCCCTGTATAGCTGGTCACTGAAGCAGCTCTTGCCAGTATCTTCAAATCTATGACAATATTCTAATATGCGTTTAACAAACGCCAAGGCAGCTTGCTTGGCCATCTTGTTACTGGAACCCTTCCCACCAGCAGCATGAGACCTTCGACAAGACTATCAAAGGAAGTTTGGACAAGTTAATTAACCACCTAAAGAGCACATCTAACAGCAGGTACAGTGTGAATGTGCGATTGTATCCAACAATATAACCGCTGGCAAAACAAAAGGCGCCTGACAATCTGTATTACTATGTTAAAATTTTGGAAAATGAGCATCAAAATAATTAGATATTAATAGAGGAGAATAACAATTAGAAGCACATTACTAATAAGCAGTGGCAGAAGAGGCCAAAAAATAGGCATTGCAGCCTGGAGTTTGCAGCATCATAATAATGAAACTAAAATAATCACATCAAACCTGAAAAGAGAGATAAAATAATGCAGAGAAAGAAAATACCATATACTTATCATAAGCCATTGTGATGAGTTTGTCATAAGCACGCTGTTCAAATTTCCTATGTAACATGGACCATTGTGAGTACACAATCCAGAAAAGTTTAAACCATACACGGGATGTTTTGAATCTCAAGTAGAAGCAAAATTTATTACTTTTCTTGTTGTACTTTTGTTTCCAAGGCAGCCTTCAGTAATTTTTCTTGCAGAGCTTTCTTCTTCAAAACCTATTGCGAGTACAAAGGAAAAAGAAAAAGACAAGCTGTTAGAAAAATAAATTCATGCCAAAGTGGAAAATTATAGTACTATCTTATTCTGCATCCTGAACATTATAAGTTTCTGGTTTCTAATAAATGTCCACTGGGTATGACTGGAAAAAGTTAAAGGGTTCTACATTATATCTGCATTATATCTTATGACAGACGAGAAACCGTCAGCGAAAAGTTAAAAAAGATGGGGAAACAAATTTGGTAATTGATTCAAGTATGTTTGCATCAAAGATTCTGCAGTTAAATAAAAGAATACCTGTGCCTGGTACTTTTCTTCTAATTTATTAATATCATCAAATATGTCTTCATCCTCCATCTGCAAGTCAACCTGGATAAGATATAATGCAGATATCCTCATGATTTTGCAAGTGGAACAAATGTAAAAACTGAAAATACTGAAGCAACTGTATCACTTGTACGGCACAAAATGAACATGCAAACTACAATAAGATAGTTCAGATGAAGAAACCTACCACTGACTGTGGGAAAAGTCCAATACTTTGAACTTCCAGGAGAAGTCTATCATTAATTTGCATATTATCATACTGCAGTTCTGGGCAGGCCAGATTGGACATTGATGATTGTTCAAAGACGCCATTTGTAGAATGGCTAAATTTAGGCATAATAACAATGTCCGCCTCGTCAGTTTCTGCCACTGCAGTGATCTTATTATAATTGTTATATGTAGAACGTCCAAAATAATTAATGTTTACTAAATGGTCTAAACCATCTGTCCCTAACTCTCCATCCAGTTCAAATATATCTCCATTTCCATCAAATTCCACATTTCCATTTGTGTGGGTAGATTCTTCCTCTGGAATGATTGCAGCTAACAGTCTTTGACAAGGAGTGATGTGCAGTCCTCCAAGCATGAACTGTTCAAGTTCAGAACTCCTTGTTTCAGCATACTCAACCTTTGTGTCCTGTTATTTCAGTCAGTGACAAACTTCAGTTATTTATATAAGAAGAAACTTGCATTTATAACTTAAAATCTTTGTTTAATATAAAAACAAAAGGCTAGACCTGTTGATTCAAGTAAGTGACGTCTTCATCAGATATAAAACCAAAGAATCGCTCCATTTGCCCCCAAAATTCGCCTGAAAAAGCATGAGCTGCAGCAAAAATCATATTAAGTTTAACAGAAAGAAAATTAATTTTGGAAACAAAGGAAACAGTGGAAAACATACGAGGATTAATAGCAAAACTGGCAGCAGCCAATAGCTCCTCCTTTCCATCATCTGAACCAACTAAAATGTTTTGACAAAAGAAATGGTGAATAAATGAACTAGACCAGATAAGATCAAATGCTTAGAGATCCAGAATATTTCTCATGAAGGCATTAAAGAAAAACTACCAAGAAAATCTGTTGAAGTGTTTACTGTAGCGTGCTTTTGACGCGCATATGCCTTGCGATCAGAGAGTTTTCTTGTTGGTGGACGACCTGCTTTACTGGGTAAAATATTTCATGAGATTGTCAGATTTCAAATCATAGTAACTTCAGGATAAAAACTATTGGTAACTAGAAAAACAACTAACCTTTCATTTTTATCAAAACAGAGTCTGGCACTTCTAAGCTGCTTTGCTGTTCCCATGTTGCCAAGCTTCTCTCCTCCTGTACGCACAAGAGATCTTGCAGATATAAAGCCCCGCCCAGACCTCCCCTGCTTTCGTACGCCATCTATAAGATCATCTGCACTAACCAGCTTATTCTTTCTTGATGACAGGCCCAATGAAACCTTTTGGACATTCTGTTCGGCATTCTCATCTATCTCATCGGACTTTTTCTCCTTGTCTTTAGACTTGATTTCAGGAGTCCCAGACTCTTCACTTTCAGATAACGCTGCTGAAGATAAAAGTTCACCTTTTGATTTAACTTGTTGAGGAGAATTACCAGTTAAACGTCTGGTAAATCCCATCCCAACTTCATTACCTGAAGCATCAGATACACTATCCAAAACAGGACTCTCATAATTGTTTGAAATGATTGGAATCAAATTAGTTCTTCTAGCAGTACGGGAAATCTTCTGCGGTCTTTGACCAGCCCATTGGGCAACAGGTGGTGACGAAGAGCGAGCTGAAGCAGTACGCTTGCGACTGTTAGCTCCAACAGCAGGAGGCTTGTTAGTACAATGAGGAAGTTCCCAATCATTTGAAGTAGTAGCTCTATGGACTATTGGTGACAACTTGGGTGTGATGCCCGAACCCGATCGCGGAGCCCGAATAATTGCATTCATTTTTGCAGTTGATGTAGGACTAGCAGAATTAAAATCCTCAACAACATTTGACCTGGATATTATGGGGATAAGGGAATTGTTAACACCTAAGCTGACAAAGCTTATTAAAAGAATAAAGAAATATGCTTATACGAGAACACAGTTCAAGACAATCAATACTATAATCCAAGAATAAGGAGAAATCGTACATACACAGAAATATGTCCAATATGACCTAGACAGGGGGAGAAGGATGATAGAAATAACAATATCACAATGAAAATAGGATAAAACCACAATAACCAAGCGATCACAAAAGTCAACTTATGCATACTTATTAACAGCTCTAAAGTTCCCCCTTTCCTTATCTAAACTAACAGGCCGTTCTCTCCTGTCATTGAGATGGGAATCATTTTCTGGATCAGTCCTCGGGAGGGATGGCCTAACAATCATGCCAGTAGGCTGAGAAAGATTATCGGATTTTGCAACTCCAACAGCATCATTAGCAACTCCTGGCCTACAGCAAGATAAATTGCCTCAAAATAGGAGATCATATATATAGAGCAACTGTAACGAATATCTCAAATAAAAAATCTAAGATTCAAGTAAGCATATCTGAAAAGATATTTGACAGTGAGAACCTAACATAAAGGGTTGCTTCAAATAAACAAAATTATCATGGAAGTTACTTCCATTGTTCACAAGTCTAGTCAAGGGCATGCTACACAATCAGTTTATAAGAATCTATGAATTCATACTCTCTGCAAGAAGACATAACAAACACATATTCAGTAGAAACTTCTTAATAAGAAATCCTTTCTGTTGCACTCTAGGGCAACCAAAAGTGTAAAGGATGATTCTGGCATTGGGAAGCGCTTAATTCCAAGCTCGCAAGTCACAATCATGTCTAGATATTTGTAATTACATAACCATTAAACAAATAGTAAAATAAGGGGCCTGTTTTATGCGTAAAGGGCCATAAATTGATACAACCAAGACCATTGTACATGTGAGTTTCTTTTCTTGTTTATTGCCTCAAGACTTGACCATATAAAAATAGTTTGTTAAACAATGAAGTTTAAAATTTTACCTTATAGGTATGTCATTATTGCCTTTCTTTTACCCCTTCCTAATCAATACCAATGAAATCAGTCCAAAAATTAATGATTTTCCAGAAAATTTATCTGGCATTAATAATCCAATCCACCTATAAATAGGACCAAAAATTCTGATTAAATTGCCACTAGGAAAGCAAATAAAAAATACCATAAACGCACAAATGCACGCATTTCCAAAATATTCTGAAATTTCTCATAACATATATGGAAGATAATGATAAAAGGAAAGTGATATTGCCATGAATATCAGAAAAAGTAACAATATCTATCAAAAGAAGTTAACATTATTCCTCCTAGTAGTCCTTGAATAATATCACTGGAACAAAACATAAACTAGTTCAATCCTTGATAGTTAACGTTTATTTTGTCAAAAGAGATAAAAGTTCTTGTGAAGAAAAAATCCATTATAATATAGAAAGAGATGTCTGTTACTGGAATTCCTCTGAGAAAGTACTCCCAATAATAGTCATAGCAAATTTCCAAAACAAATATACAGCAAAACACAATGGGTAAACTCAAAATAGTCATTAGAGAAGGGTAAAAGCGATTCCCAGAATACCTGAAACCATGGGAATCACAACTCAATCTTGAACGGTTATCAGAAACAAGCCTTTGCTGCATTCCCTGTTTAGACTCCCTATGCCCATCACTGGGTTTAATTGGCACTGCAATTGGAGACCCATCGGATTTGATCC
Organism: Erythroxylum cataractarum; assembly: GCA_024703695.1. NCBI lineage: Eukaryota > Viridiplantae > Streptophyta > Magnoliopsida > Malpighiales > Erythroxylaceae > Erythroxylum > Erythroxylum cataractarum. The sequence goes on along the minus strand of JANJEY010000235.1, from coordinate 23,202,222 downwards.
CAGAACGTTTCTTCTTCAATTTTGTCTTTTCCCAACCATCGACACCATCACCCTGAATAGCACCAGCGTTTGCAAGGTGCAGTATTTCCCTGTCTCTATCTAAGGCCGCAGATGCCCTAACAAGAGCATTACTCTGCAAATCCAAACTTTTTTGGAGTTTATATCCAAAATTTCTCCTAACAAGTTAAGATGGAGAAAACATCATCTGCTAATTTGAAAATAATAAGGTTTAACCTATATGATACTACTGAATTATGACAAAACAAAACTGAGTAATGTACCATCCCAGTTACATGCTACCAACACTCACTAGACATATTTAATAAAACCAAAAGCAACTCTGAAATTCGATCATCATTCAGCTGACATGGTTTTCCAGTTTTTGAAGAAAGGAGGTGATGGCAAACAGATGGAAGAAGGTTCAAAGCACAATAAGTTCGGGAAAAAGTGAAGTTTGTAACAACAGACTCCCATGTACATGATATAAAGTATGAACAGAACTACACACTAGGGAACATCTACAGTTTAACAAGATGCAGAGGAAATGGGAAACATGACAGCTTAATGAATAAGCCTTATCAGTAAACCACTCACAGTTATCTCCATGGGGCGCTTATACTAATTAAAAGTAAAAGTTCTATGTTGACAAAAATGAGAAAACGAATATCACTACATGAACAAGGCACAGACCCTCACATCCACCAAAGAAGTTCGCGTGCGCTTGCTTGGAACAGCATTTTTTGTTCGTTCTTCTAACTTTGTTGGCTCTATTTCACTGCCACTGTTGATGGCATGGTTCTGAATTCCCATCTTAGTAAGGCTCGGGCCAAGAACTGATCGATCACTTGATAACAAGGCAGTAGAAGATTTCTTTCTTGATTGTATGCTTGGGAAAAATTTGTTGAGTACAGATAAAGCCTCATTGAAAGTTTTCATGCGTTCCCTGTTATTTAAAAGATTTTGATGAACCAGTTGCAACTATAATACAATATACAAATATTCAATAAATTACCTGGCCTTGACAATGCTTTCACGTAGAATGGCCTTTACCCGTTTGAAGTCCTCCGGCAGTATCTTTCCTTTTGAAGGAACAGTTGGAGAATCATCGCCTGAAATACCAAGAGCTATATTCAAGTGGCGTCTAAAGTCCCCCTGACGGCTGCATTTATGCTCGGAAGCCACCACCTTTGGATCAAAGCGCAAGCATTGGAAGAAATTTACCACATCTCCCTGTGCTACTATACAGCTGCTTCTGGTCAAATTTGGAAGTGAAGGTAAGATAGGGTTCTCCATGCTTTCTCTGAAGCTACCTGATCTGTCAAATTGAGAAGCTAAGTGGGATCCACGTTGCCCAGTAGTATATACTGGCCGATCTGGGCTGGCAGAAGATAGATCAAACTTACTAGATGTTGCCATTTCATTAATCCCTTCGAATCCTCTACATTACATTCCCAATAATTATAATAAAGCATCAGAAAATTGAGCACTGATAAATATAAAGGCCAATTTGAGACTTTGGATGATGAAACGATGACAAACCAGCTGCATAAACAAAAAGCCACTAGGTTACAATTTCAAAATCAAAAAGGTCGATCACTGAATTTTTATGTTCAAACTCATGCTCATGAAAGAAGTATGGAACGACCATTCTGGAATGCTTAGAACTCTGATTGAATAACTGAAATTAGAATCAAAGAAATTAATGATAATGAAGAGGAAAGCATAACCAAATTCAGACATGATTCCATGCAGTGATTAAGAATTGCGCTCCACATTTTTGCACAGAAAAAGGATATAAAAATGAAAAGAAACATCAACTAATACAAGCAATCTAAAGTCCAAATAGTGAGTTATTGTAGCAAATCACTGCTCATTAATCACCATAGTAAATAAGCTCGTTCAAGCAAACACCAATAGAATAAAAAATGGACAAATCCCACAGCATCCATCCAGAGATGACTCGATGCAGTGATTAACAATTTATGGCAACATATTAAAAGTTACAACACTCTAAGGTGCCCGATCCTGTCTCATTGGCTAATCAGTAAATACAACATTTTTATTTTTGCTAAATTCCTTCTTTAGAGTGAAATTTCGTTTCCTTCTTTAGAGTGAAATTTCGTGATCTTTTGGCATGAAGTTATATTGAACTTAAATTCTTTCAATCTTTCCATCAAAACTTGAACTTGGTAGCAGCATTATTCACATCCGAAGATACAATAGTCAAAACAGTTGCTTCTCTTACACAGGTTTTACCGCCAGAAGCTCACAAATACTTAATTCATTTTCTACTATTTCCAATAATTGGGGTAATAATTCAGTTCATTGACCAAAAAACTAATAAAACAACAATGAACACATAAATCACCAGTTAAGCAATCAATAAAGACATGCCCAAAAGTATATCAACATCAAAAGGAAAAGTAAGCAGGAATCCATGACAAACAACATCTAAGAACTCAACCTAACACACAAAGAAACCCTAAAACTCAAATGAAAATTGAAATTCAAAAGCAAAAAGGTGTCCTAATTAAAAGGCCAAAAGTTCAGATACAAAATTATGGACGAAATTTACCATGAGAGGAGTCGGAATGATAACTCGAATCGGAGAAATTCAGGGATTGAAAGTTTAATGCGCTTTTTTCTGCCTTCGGAAAGTGAAAATTTTTTCGAATAAGGGTTGACGCTGCAAATCGAAGGTTCATACTCGCTGTGTTTTGATCGGCAATGGAAATTAGGAACCATTTAATTTACTTTTATGCCCATGGTTTGATGCGTCCGATAACGGAAAAATAAGGGGAAGGTTGGGGTTAATTTGGAAATAAAATTGTCGAGCCGGCTCTTACCAGGCTTCAAGCCCTCCTAGTCTTATGGGATGTCGGAGTGCCGATGGGTTGTACAAACATAGAGTTTAAGAACCGAATACACACAAAAAAGAAGTTAATTACCTTCCCCTAAAATCATTTTTTAATTATCTAGTCACTTTTTTTATGAGAATTGCAATAACTATTTTTTTTCTTGCTGAGTATATCTTACATTAATACCAATTTTAATATATAAGCATTGTGTTATATACTTTTTTAAAAATTGACATAATAGATTGAAAAATATTGAATATTTTTAATTTAGTCTCAAACTTTTTAATTTAGTAATCGATGTTTTAAATTGTATAACAATCAGGTGAAAATATTATTCTAACAAACAAACATACAAGTATTTATAACAATTAGGTCAAAATATTATTTTTACTTGACATACAAGTGATATATTTAGTGAATGTGCTATATTAGTTAAAATATCAAATTATTTTATTTATACAAATTTTAAGTCACTAAATTAAAAATTCAGATATTAAAGTACAAAAAATTTTAAAAGTTAAAACATTTTAAAAATTTTATAAAAGTATGTCCCATTTACTAGTTTTATTATTTTGGTAATTAAAATATACACAAGTGCATAGTTACTCGTCTGATATAACAACTAATCATATCTTATGGAAAGAAAAAACATATAATTAGTTTATGAATTCAATTCCTTAGATGCAGATGAGTAGATCTCTCTATTCAAAGAAAACACACGAGAGCTGATCCTGACTGGCATGATATGAGCTTTCAAAGGAAACAAGCAAGCGAGTTGGAATCTTTTGGCATGTTCTGTTAGATTATTTTAATGTCCCATATAATTTATCGAATTGAGTCATATGAAACGTACTTAAGATAATAATTATTAGGTATTACTGACTGAGTCTTAAATAGGTTACAGACCTTTTTCCTCTTTCTTCTAATTTCAAAGGACATGTCCTTTGGTAATGGTATATAAGTTGCAACAACTTATGAAATGCAATCATTTCTTAACCATTGAGAAAAATAGAACAAAAGAAGACGAGAGGAAGTAAACTCTTTCAAAGCAATCAACATTTAACGAAGAAGTGATATGAATACGGGTACGCAAATTGAATCGATCTTATAATTGTTTTAACATGTTCATGAGTTTGAGATTTGAGGAGCAAGTACACCCAGTTGGCAATCTATTTGGAATTAACTCATTCGGCATTATTTGGCATATCTGTCACATTTGTCTGTTAGTAAACTGGCATTACTTCCCAATCTCAGCATAAACTTCGTACAAATATTCCATAATAAAAACCTGAAAAGGGTATTTGCGGACAACACATCAATTGCTTTAAACACTTCTTACTACCCTTACCATGCAATTAGCAAGGCCCTCCAAATATTAGGCGGCAAGCATCAGGAAATCAAGCATACTAGGGCTTAAACCTGACCAAAAAAACATAAAAGGAGCAGGTGCAGCCAACATCATCACAAGGGATTATTCCTTCAGTTGCAGCTTGATTCTTGTAATATGAGTAGAGCCAAACTGAAGTGTGTGAGGTCATTGCAAGATGCTGTATGTGACATCGTAAAGCAAAATTTTGAGCTGAGTCTTTGGTGTTGTAGTCCACTGCAGAGTCGCTGAAAGGAAAATCGTCACTTAGTCCGAAGTATGAACCAGTAGTAACCACTTAAAATTTTCAACCAATTTTCATCGGATGGATTTATTACTTTGAACAGAGTCGATGGAAACTTGAAACCATGGGAAACGATACAGGAGTTTTAAGGTGGTAACGTTAGTTGTCTGTCTAATAGCAAAATGAGAATAACGGTTGACTGTTTGAGTCAGGAGAAATTAATTAATGAAGCCGTTGAAGCCTTTTATAACCATGTTCCTCCAGTCAAGAAGAGCGTAGTTGTGTCATGATTTGAACAAGTTATTAACAAGAAGAGCGTAGTTCTGTCATGATTTGAACAAGTTATTAACAACTTACATCTGAATGGAGCCTCTTTATTAAGTAGTGGGTGATAAAGTTACACTGGAAAGGAAAAAAACATACTATTCAGTAGCTTTTATTGATTATTGTTCATGTATATATAGGCATACAATAGAAGAGTCCGGAGAAGTTGTAATATATTCTATAATTAGTTGTGTTGTTGGACATGGGCTTGGGTGTTGTTGGCCTGATCCATTAGGCCCAGGCTCCAGATATTGTTGCTTCTAGAGTCTTCCTGCGCGTTGTCTCATTTAGCTCTTATTTTGTTCATGTTGGAAAATATACGCAAGATCGAATCTAAGCGCAGCGGAATAAATATAAAAATTTTCCACAGAATCAACTTTAACAGAATTAGATTCGAAACATAAAACAAGAAATTGATAAAGTTAAACTAA
>JANJEY010000235.1:23141959-23152825 GCA_024703695.1 Erythroxylum cataractarum | reverse complement strand
CTAAAAATAGAAAGAGGCGTTAAGTTAATGCTTGCACCCAAATCCAATAAAGCCTTATCTATATGTAAATCACCAATAACACAAGGAATAGTAAAACTCCTCGGATCCTTAAGCTTTGGTGATAACTTTCTTGACAATATGGTCGAACACTCCTCATTCAGCTTCACCGTGGCGTACTCCTCAAACCTTCTCTTATTAGAAAAAATTTCTTTTAAAAACTTAGCATAAGAAGGCATCTGCGCTATGGCCTCAACAAAAGGAATGTTTATATGCAGCTTTTTAAATATCTCAAGAAAATGACCAAATTGCTTATCTAAATATGTGCCTTTCAACCTTTGAAGATAAGGAATCCAAGGTCTTACCGGATGTGTAATGGGGTCAGCAAATAACTTTGGATGATCCTCCTTTTTAGCTGGTGCTTCCTTGGCACTCTCCTGAATTTCTTCTTCTTCACTTTTTTTGACTTCTTTATCCTTCTGCTTCTCCTTAACTTCTTCAAGCTGTCTGCCACTCCTCAATAAAATTGCCTTTGTATGTTCTCTCTGGTTGGCCTCAATAGTGTTAGGCAATGAACCCGAAGGTCTTTCCTTCAACAAACTTGCGATCTAACTCATCTGATTCTCCAAATGTTTGATAGAAGATTCTTAATTTTGCATCCTAACTTTAGTAGTGGAAATATACTTTGAGAGTAGCTCTTTAAGATTAGATTTATCTGGTGGTGTAGGATTAGGAGCCTTGAAACCTAGAGGTAGAGGTGGTTGTCTCTGAATATTAAATGATTGTGGTTGTGCCACTTAATCATTCTGCTAAGAGAAATTAGGATGATTCCTCCACCCTGGGTTGTAAGTATTAGAAAATGGATCTCTTCGTTGTTTGTTATAATTGCCCATATAATGGGCCTCTTCTATTTCTTGAGCAAAAGGATTCCCGACTTGACACTCAGAAGATGCATGACAATTTCCACCATAATGCTCATAAACAACACAACTTCTTAATGAAGAGCTAGTTCCTCCTCTCACACTGTGCATCAAATTATCCAATTTCTTCATCAAAAGATCCATTTGAGCAGATAAAGCCACTGTATTGTCTACCACACGAGCTGCTATAGGTCATTTGGGATGCCTTTTTGTATGATATTGAAAGCTGTTAATGGCCATCTCGTCAATCAATTTGTAGGCTTGATTTGGCGTTTTCCTTATTAAACTACCTCCTACTACAACATCTATGGTACTCCTAGTCGATGGGGTCATTCCTGTATAAAAAGTATTGACCTGCTACTATATAGAGAACCTATGACTAGGACACTATGCCAACATATCCCAAAATCGCTCTCACACTTCATATAAACTTTCATTTTCATATTATGTGAAGGAAGTGATCTCATTCATTATCTTTGCAACCTTGGTAGGAGGAAAAAATTTCGCCAAAAATAATCTCATCATCTCATCCCATGTAGTAATCGATCTCGACTATAAACTAACCAACCATGCTCTGGCCTTATCCCTTAAAGAAAATGGGAATAACCTTAATCTTACCACGTCTTCCAATACTCCATTCTGCTTGAACAAATCACAGATATCCAGAAAAGTCTCCAAATGGGTGTTCGGATCCTCCAAAGGCAATCCTCCAAATTGAGATGCTCTCACATAGATGTAATATTGTGAGGAATCTCAAAACTCGCAGCTGTGATCGTTGGCCTTATAATGGGAGGCATGGGTCTATTGTTTTGCCCCATAGTCAAGTCCATCATAGTCAACTCCCTTCTCTCTTCAATATATGGCATCAACCTCTCCTCGTGCTGTTCCATTTCTACGAACTGCTTTTCTCTAATTCTTTCTGTTATATTACTACTCTGAGTCAATCTGGTTTCCTTACGCAACCTGCGAGCAGTTTTTTCAATCTCAGTATCTAGTAGCAAATTCTTGGGCTTTTTTATCATAAGTGAGCATAAATAAAATGAAACAAATAAAAATAAAATAATAAAAGATCTATGAAAGGAAAATAAAACACACCTGAAGAAAAGCAATCAAACAAATAACTTAAGTACGCAAATAAACAACAGGGAAAGAATTAAATATGAGAGAATTAACATTGTCTAACCTAATGACTCATAATAAGGAATTTATCGCCAGCAACGGCACCAAAAACTTGTTGCGGTCTAAACAAAACAATATAAATTAAATTTTATCTAGACCAATTAGAGGCAAGCACACCCCGTCGACAAGTAATATAAATCAGTAAGAACTAGATATCATACCCAAGGGAAATTCCAACACGTAAGACAATTAATTTAAACGATAAAAAATTACTCAAACAATCAAGAATTGATTAATTTGAAAATAAAATAAAATAAACTAAGCAAATCAAGGAAATATGAAAAATGTAGGGTATGAATTAAAACGACTAGATTTAATCAAATGAAAAAATCGATTAAGGTATTAGATTTCAAGTGGATTGGACACTAAAAATAAAATTGTAACGGTGGATTGATTTAGGAAATACTTCACTTAAGCAAGTCGAACTCATTGTTCATGGTGTTCCCTTCTCTTCTAAATCTGATTCACTCATTTGGTTCATAGATAATTCGGAATAATAAGGTGTTAAATACAAGAAGCCTAAAATTAAGTTAGTTAATTCTAGTTATCCTCACATAAGATCTTAAGGTTGGTCTACACTTTAGTTTCAAGTATGCTATTTGATTAATTTTTCAACAAATTAAATCCCATTGGTTATGGCATTAAATCATTTAAGGTCTTAATTTAGGTGATCAAGCTAAATTAGGGCTAAATATGTATTCAATCAAGCAAAAATTAATACCACAAAAATTATTCTAATCCAATATCAATCATAACCTTAACCGAAAAGAAAAACTTACTCACACATATTCATTAATGTAACATAAATCATGGTCGTAATATATGGTTGCATTGATTAAATCTAAACAATTAAAAATAAATTAAAAAAACAAATTAAAAATTTCCTTTTTTTCGTAGCTGTATTTTCTCGCACCACTAGCTTGGAAACATTTAATCTACCAGCTCACTTTTTCCTCTACCAGCTCAACATTATTTTATGCCACCAACAGTAACATTGCTCTCTCCCACCAGACGTCTCGTTTTGCTTCCACCAAGTGTCTCCTCCACTAGATAAAATGTAATCCTTTCATGCATCAGCTGTCTCGTTGTGTGTGGAGTGGAGAGTGTATAGTGATGATGCAACGTTATTGGCTCCCACCTCCTGCTTTCTCCACCAGCTGCAGCGCGAGTGCCTTTGTTTATGTTAGTGGAGAATATTGGTTGCATGAGGCTGTGCGTGAATGAGTCCTTCCTTGCTACCTCAACGTAGATGCATCAAATCTCCTTTTTTTTATGCACCAGCTTCCATATTTTAACGTGTGTGAGTGGGGAGTTTTTTAACGAAATGGAGACTGCTTCCACATTGCCACCAGCTGCTTCACTCTTCTACTTCAACGTAGCTGCTCCATTTCTCAAACCACCAGCTGCAACATTTTGCTTCTCCAACCAGCTGCTTCATTTGTTCACCTCCACAACAGCTAGGTGTCAACAGCTCCGTGTCTTATTTTCACCAGCAGCTAAAGTAGTCTCCTTACTCTCCAGCTGTTACATCTTTCCTTTTCCAGTTGCTTGGACCTAGATGTCTATTCCATGTCCATGTCCATGTACTGCCGCCACTTTCTTTTGCTCTCTTCGTTTTTATATTTTCCTGTCCATGCACGCATAGCCTCTCTTCATGCACGTCGACCATGCTCTAGACCTACGCAAAAAAATACCCCCATGTAGCTACACTTTTCAACGTTTTTTTCTGACAATTTTAGAGAAATGTATGTATTCTCATATATATTATTTGTTCTCATACGTACAGTTTATATACACAAAGAAGATAAAAGAATTAGCCTATAATTGTGGATCACAATAATTGCTGACCACTAATTGATACTACTCTAATCAGATAATTGATACTAATTAATTGCTAATTCTATTGTATTTACAACACGCCGAGGTTGGTTTTCTGACGAGATGGACCAGAACTGTAGGCAAAACGTATAAGAAAAGATTTTAATGTGAAGTTGGGATGGACACAAGGTATATTAAATTAAAAGAAAAGATGTATATATCTATCTTTATTAGTTGGAGGGGACGGGCAAGTATATATGTCTTTAGTTACATGTACCCATCAAAAGAATGGAATCAAGGGAAGCAACAAGCAAATACATGATGAATCAAGCCTATCCTGGGAAGTTGAAGAGTGAGTGCTAAGGCCAAGCGGAGCCTGCAAGGCCATGGTGCAAGAGATTGTGGGCAATATGATCTCTGGCTTGAATTGCTCCAACGGAACGCAGATTGTTCTCGGGGATCATCTCATCGTCGAACAGTTGGAAATGGAAGTCTGGGTCCATAACCTCGTTCCTCATTTCGCAAATATTGTGCAGCACACAACAGGCTCCCAGAAGCACAGGCAAGTCCTGTAGCTTCACCTCTGTTCTCTTCTGCAGACAAGCCCATCTTCCTTTCAACCTCATGAATGCCTCCTTAGCAACACCTTGTATGTGCTCTATCTTCTCGTTGAAAGTGTGCTGTGCCCATGTCAAGTGCTGGTGCGTGTAAGGCACCAGAACCCAGTCCGTTAAAGGGAACCCAGAGTTGCCGACAATCCAAACGTCCTTTAAAAGCCCTCTGTTGGCCCTCTGGAACAGAGCTGACTTCTCTAACACCTGATCATCAGGCATAGACCCAGGCCATCCAATGCAAACATCCGTGAAAACACCTCTTGGATCTACAACCCCTTGAACCGTAATGGAATACGATGTTTTCTGATTCCTCTCAGTGTGTCTCTTGTTGAAATAAGCCGCCACTTTAATCTTCGGAGCAATAATTGGGATATGAGTAGTGTACATTGAGCCCCCAGCGTCTGGTATCCCAGACATTGATTGAAACTCACTCTTCATCATCCTCATCTTCTCATCATCAGGCCACTGAAGAAACTTTGGCATTAGAACTGTCCTTATCGCAGAGCACACCTCCAGAACCAACTTATGGCAAGTTGATATCCCAAGACCGAATCTTTTCGACACGAGCCTTAAGGGATGACCCGTCGCTAGTCTCCAGATGCACACGGCAACGCGTTGGCGGACCGGAATAGCGTCTCGCAACATCGTGTTCTTCTTGGTCACAGCAGACTCAAGCTCTTCGCATATCATCTCAAATGTTGCTTTACTCATCCGAAACTCTTTCCGGAACTCCTCTTCTGGAAAATCGGGATGGTTACACCGATCCCACCAGTCCTTTGACCTGTCCTTGACCCACAGTCGCCGTTGTTGTCCCGGTGCCGCCGCAGAGCCCCCAACACCGCCATTCTGAACAGAATCACTTGAAGTGACGTTCTCAGTCATCATTGAAGCTACAACAGAAGCAGAGCGACGAGCCCGTTTGGTTCTGGAACGTTCCATTTCGTCCAAATCAGAGTAATGGGTGTCTAGCTGCGTGCGATAATCATTCATAGCCTGAACTCTCTGCCTATGATTGGAATCGAAAATCGCTTTATCTTGCTCCGACTCCATACTCCACTGAACTTGTTCTAGCTTCTCTTCTTCATCCAACGTAGTAAGGGAAGTAATAATATCTCTCATTGCATTCGTTTCAAACTCATCTTGCTGAAGATGGTCTCTGTTTTTACCGTCCTCTTCGTCGTCGTCTCTCTTTCTTCGCCTCCTTAAATTGTTGTTGGTAGCCGTAAAACTGCCGTTGATGTTACAATCCATATCCTGGAGAAGACTATAGAAGTGTGATATCTCGTCCTGATTAAGAAATGGAAAAGAAGAGATTTCCATCAAAGAACGAACTGAGTCAAAACCGAGGAAGATGCTAAGGATCCAGTGTTTGTGAAAAATGTTTCGGTGAGAAAGTGCAGGAGGTTTTAGATTTGGGAATTTATGGGGGGAATTACCGAGACTTATATAGGGGGGGCGGTTAAAGGGAAAGGGGGAAGCGTGTGGACTAATGTGAACGCGTAGCTGTTGGCTATTTGACGGTGACTTACATGTCGTAAGTGTTAGACAATGATTGGCTACGTCATATGTTTGTCCGAATGTATGTAACGCGGTTCGTGACCGCGTTCGATCGGCAAGCGAGCTTCGACGCACTTGGGGTCATGCTCCTAAAGAAACACGTTGGCCTAATGCGAAGGGACGAGACACTCCACTCCTCCCCATCGGATCGTATGTCGAAGCTTCTTAAAGCGAGTGCTGGCTGGAGAGCCTCTGTGAGCACTAATTTATAAATAATATTAGTTTAATTAATATATTCACGCTATATAACTCTGGCTTTTTTGTTTATATAAATAATATTAGTTTAATTAATATATTCACGCTATATAACTCTGGCTTTTTATTTACATAAAATTGGTAAGAATGTGGTAATTTCAATATCCATATTAATAAAAGTTCATATGGCTCTAATTCATACATAGCAAGGAACAGATTATATTAGTTAAAATATATTTAAAAAGAAAAAAAAAATTCAGCATATTTGATTAAGAATACGAATTGAATATGTACCAAAACAAATTGATCAGGGAGTCTATTCAGATCTCACACTAGCGTGATCGATAAGATACCGTCGTATCATTCTTCAAGTGGACTCTTTAGAAATCAATAATCTTTTATCTTCTTCTTATATAGCGATTGACAGAAATAATTTTTTGTTGACAGATACTCACGAGTTACTTCAAAGAACTTGGGAGCTAGTGTGTTGATTTCTTACTCATCTCGCAAGATTGGCCGATCCCGACGTCTATCTATTATAAGAACCTCCATTACCTATACTTCATAGTCTTTACCAAAATAAGCTAGGCATTTTGTACTGCCGCATCAGGCATTAGACGTGTGTTTGTTTTATTTTGAATTTTTTCTCTTGTAATAAAAAAAAAATGCTAGAGTTAGAAATTAATGGCAACTTATTTTCACAGTTTTATATGCCATGCCCAAGTATTGTACAACAACGGTGAACTTAGATAAAGTTAAAATTTGCAAGAATGACGGACAGCAAACAGTCCAAAACAACGTTCTGGGTATCTTTATTACCAAAAGGCTTACTTACAGCCCACAGACAGATGATGCGACAAAGAAAATGACGAGAACCAAATCTGACCGCGAATTTCGAATTCTACCAAGTTGGTTGTTTTGTGAGTTTCTTTCAGGCCCCATAGTTAAGAACTCTCTTTAGCTTTTCGATCTCGTTTGCTGTTGAATTGGAACGAGGGAAGCAAGTACAAAAAAGCGGAGGATAGTTATCAACGGCGGGGTAGTGAGTACTTCATTGGTCAACGTTTTGAATGCAAGTAAGTCATTGCTGACCTCATAACGACCCTTTAGGTCTTATGGTCCGGAATGTATTGGATGAATTCTCTAAGAGGCGATACTCGACTCTAAATTTTCTGACCAATTTTATTATATCTTATTTTATTTTATAAATTTTATATATTTATTTAAATAAATTGAGCACGAGTGTCGCATAAATAAATATAAAATCTGCATAAATAAATATTTAAATTTTATAAAATAGAATAAAATATTGTAATATTATAAAAAAAATCTTGTCATGGAATGACGCATCCCAAAAGCCACCAAATCAGCAGTAGCCAGTAGATAACGATTGATAATTATAAGCTCGTTGAAACAAAAGTATGAAGAACAAAATATCACATCAATATAGACGTGAAGCATATCAATTTTAAAGTATGGAACTTGCCGGAGTTGGAAGATAGACAATTGTTTTTCACCGATTTATTTATTTTGTTTACTAAATTCTATTTCCTTTGACTGTCTCTCTAACTCAACTTAAACTAAAAATACCATCTTCATGCTTAATTACAATATCATCAATGCATAATTTTCAAGCATGCTCTATTTGACAAAAAAAAAATTGCATGAAGCTAGCACAATAATAGATTATGTAGATTATAATATGTTGTTGCTCCAGCGGATTCAGATTCGAAGATAAAGGAGTGAATAAATTGTGATTTGGGAGTTGAAGAGTTCAAAAAAGTAACATTCACAAAATACATTTCAAAGCGTGGTTCTAGATTAAAAAAAGTCAACAAATTGTTCCTCGCCACTTTGCCAGTGAGTTTCCATTGAGCTCCCCAAAGGATATCAGCAGCTGGCTATTGAAGCATCACACGTCATCGTGACACATACGATCCTGTTGTTTGTGTGTGTGCTTTTTTTTGGTAAAAGAGGTCATTGTTGGAATTGTATTTTAACGAACGCAACCAAAGTTGGCCATATCCCCCTAATCTAGTAGGCGAGGCCCAATGTCAGGTAAAAACGATACATCACATTTCTAGTTTGCCCAAATTTTTATTATTAATATTTTTCATTTTATTAAATTGATATATACATCTTTTTACTAATATCAAATTCTCTATCAAAAAACTTGATGAAATAATTTTTAGCCCAATTCTTGCTAAAAATGATAAAAAATAATTAAAAAAGTGTGTTAGGGATATTCTCTACAAAGATATTTTAACACTTAATTTAGTGAGATCAAAGGGTGTCAAGTATGTAGAGTGATTTCTAATTGATCTTAATGATGGCAGTCATGACAACATAGGCAAAAGAATCTTTTTGAATCTTATCATTTACATCAAAGTATAGATCAATCTTTAACATTTAAGAATATTAAAAGAACATTTTATAACCTTCACATGTTCAATCCTAAACTGATGAAACCCTCAACTCCCGTCATAACTCACTCAGTTTTGTTGATTTAAGCTTTTTAATATTTGTAATGGGATCCATCACTGCTCAGGACTCTAATCCTACAGCTCCATCAAGCCATAGGCCAAATGTCATAGGTTCTACTTTACACTCGACTGCATTTAATTGGAAGTATGTCAATCTGAAGTTCACTAACTAGAAAACAACAACCACCTTTTGCTCAAACGTCTCGAGAACCACCATTAAACGTTGACAATATTTCAGCTGCAAGAATTAAATTCTTTGGTGACCCTTTCTCATATCGGCATGCACGATGGCAAAAACCATAGTCTTATATTCCTTCTCATGTTGGTATGCATGGTGGTAGCAACTCTAAAGTCTTGATCCTCCTATACATTGAAACTTCTTTCGACCTGAGACCATACTTCAATATGCTGTGCTTCGCACCACCTGAAAGTAAAGCTCTGTGTTATCGTATCAGGATTTCATCATTGGCTCAATTAGTTTTTATTTCATATATAACCCCTAGCATCATTTTTTATTATAATAAAAAATAGACAAATGACATCGTGTGACTTGATTAGATGTTATGTGGTATAACACTTGTCCACAAGTCAAAACATCACTCCAATAATATGCAGATTAATGACACTAATGTTGAATGAACTTGATCAAGACACCAAGATTCATATTTGGGACATGTAGAAATCCTTATTATTGTTATCTAAAGAGCGAGAGTAAAAATGGAGATGTAACTATGGAAAATTTCGATACACTATATAACCCGCAAATGATAAAGAAGGCGCTCAAGTAAGGCCTGTCGCTTGATGTTAATTAAGGCTTTCACTTAAACAAATTAAGTTTCAAAAGGACCTTTTTATACGAGAGTGCACCTTGTGGTTTCTCTCATTTATCTGCAATCCCTTAGTAAGTATAATTGGATTTCAAGTATCCTATTATATTTTAGATCCAACTTTTACTAGGAACCTTGATTGGTCTTTGATTAGGACTATGCTTCCATGTATGGAACCTTATCTTGATTGATCTTATCCATTAAATATCCTTAAAATTAGTAAGTAGCCTAGCACAAGCAAAACTTAAATATAATTGTCATACAAGTAGGCCTTTATGTTATAAGCTTGATTAAGATAATGGTTTTCTTTTCATGTGATCCAAATCCACATCAAGTTTTTAGTTGGGATGTATCATTTTTCCCCGATTCCTTTATGTGACTTAGTATGAAAATGAAACTTTTAATACATAAGTCTATAGAGACATAGTTTTAGTTAAGATAATCTTTCAGGTTATTCAAGGATCATCTTTGAATCATTCAACCATATGATCACAAGTCTACCATAAATAGGCTAAAATAATCCAAAATCATCTTTTAAAATCTAATCAACAAATCTATACAAGCTTGTTAAAAATAAGCATAAGAAATATCAACCTTCAAACTTCTAACTAAGTTTTCCTAACTCAAATTTGTATAAGACAAGTTAATTGGAGAGGAATCATCATTTGGAAGATTCCATGTGAATATTTCTTATGAAACACAACTAACCCTTACTATGAAAAGACACTTCCACTATACACAAGGAGATAAGTCATCACATAGTCTTGACAGTTGATTCAAGTCAGTCTTGTTCATCTATCCATCTATCCCTCTATATAAGTTGTATAATGCAAAAGATAACTCACTATAATTTTCCAAAAGTTTAGCCTACTTCTTGATAGGGAAGCCACTTTTTTTTATTCTTCTTCTTTCTTTCTTAAGAAGGTTACCATTAAAGTACTTCATCGTGCTTGTCAAGTTTTTGAATGTAAAACCATATTCCTTCTCTTTTGTCATTATCATAGAGAGTAATAAGGATGATATGATTAGTTTAATAATAAGGTTAGTAGCTATAGAGAAGGTAGCAATGTAAAATAAGTTGTCACGACCCGATATCATATCGGGCTCATGACAACTGCCACATAATCGGACTACGGACACTCATAGTATCCTTAATCCGACTATGCAAGGCTAACTGAATATCTATTTTTTGTAACTTTTCTTTTTTAAAACATTTGGGTAGCATAACGATTATATTTTAGAAATCCCAAAACCTGCAAACAATTTCAAATACACT
>JANJEY010000235.1:23103485-23113565 GCA_024703695.1 Erythroxylum cataractarum | reverse complement strand
GTACCCCCCCCCCCCCCTCTCTCACATTGAAAGATTCACCTTTGTGAACTCAACCTAATTCAATTAGGCATTTCTTGATAAGAGCATCTATGTAAGTTCTTTTCTTCTTCTTTTATCTTGTTTGTATTTTTAAATATTATACTAACAAATTTTTAATTTTTTAAGAACAATGAATATGAATAAGATTCTCATAAGAACCAAAGTAAGCAAGGAGAAAGGCATAATTGCTTCATCCTTCAGAAGAAGCAGAAAGTGACCCACGATGGTAAAGTCATTTTGATCAAGTTCACTCTGCTATTGGTTTCAACCTTACTTGTCTACTTTCTTAACCCTCTCTTCTTCACTCATCTTAACTAATAAAGAACACTGCCATTCTCTTTTTCCGAACTAAACTATAAGAGAAGAAGAGTGTGTTTTCTTTAAGTTTTAACTTTAAAAATTGACATTGCCTTTAGTAAGATTATGAGCAAGTTTGAAATGGTTTTAGGATGGTGACTCTTAGGGATAGAGAAAACTTAGACGAGATGGATGTCAACTTTATCTACACATTCTCTGAGAGGCTTCTTAACAAGGTAAGTTTAATTAACTTTAACAAGCTTTTATCATTTTGTAAAAAAACTTAGCCACATGTTTTGTCCTTTCAAGTTGTCATTTTCATAATAATTTGCTATAAGAAGGTGTATAAAGAACTTGGTTAAGTATGATAAGGAGAAAGAAGAGTTTGAGAGTGCAACCTTAAGGCTTATAATGACATGAAGGCCTCTAAGAATAAGAAAAAGACTATTGAGGAACAATTATTTAAGTACCTTAATCAGTTAGTGTTGTGTCTAATTTCTATTGATTTTGTTTGCCTTCATATCTTGATTTTGGTTCCAAATTCTTATGTTTTAATCCAAATTTGAAATGAATTGAGTGAAAATAGTATGAAAATTGAATGGATTGTCTTGTGAATGTTGCATGAAAACAAGAAAATTATGCATGGAAGAATGAATATGGGTCTGAATTATGTAGGCAACATTAATTAATTATTCCATTCATATTAATGAAGTCACACTTGTGACTATGCAAGTCATGGATGTGACATAATTTTCTTTAATTGTCTTAATATTATGTGTCATTTGCAGGGTTGATGATGTGAAAACCTAAACCTAGCCTCCCATTACAAATAGAAAACGATGAATGTTAAAGGCAAATATATACCCACCCTGAGAGGGAAAAAATGAAGAAAAGAGATAAAAAAAAAGGCAAAGAGGAAATAGAAGACCAGTCAGTGGTGAGGAAGAAGAGAAACATCAGACAGAGAGAAGGCAGAGGTGAAAGCTAGTGTGAGGAAAAAGAGAAACATCAGATAGAGAGAAGGCAGAAGACAAGTCGGGGTGAGGATCAACTAGAAGCAGAAGGCGAGAGCTGATGTAGAGAGCTTAAGAGTGGTATGAGACCACTGCCAACTTCCTCACCTGAACACTCTTATTTGCTCATTCTGTTTTACATCTGTTGCATTATTAAATCTGAACTTAAAACTTTGTTAGCTCTTAGATAGTTCATTTTGCTTATTCACTCTTTTTATTACTCTAATACTTCTTTGTTCTCGATAAAGATGAAATTAAAGTATATGAAGATGATGAATCTTGTTTATTCTATGATGGGTTAATTCTTTTCCTTGAAAGTTAATGAATCGAGTTTAGTCGACTATGTATAATTGAGTTAATGTTTTGTTGTCTTATTATTTGCTATAGATTCTAAGCTTATTGGATGTAATAGTGAGGCCTACTTTTGCATCATTTAGGTATTAAACGAAGGATCAAGAGAAGAAGTTTAATATTGGAACGAGAAACCATAGACTTTTGGGTTAAGAATTAGAAATATATTAACTTAAGTGGGTAATTATTAGTGGGTTTCTATAATGAATTTGGATAATAAACTTGTCAAATACGAAAGTTAGATTTAATTTATTATTTGAAATAATTTAGAACCCAATTGGTAATTTTAGCAAGACAATTATGCAATCAATTCATCTTAGTCATGCATAGGAGATTAAATTAGTGAAGTTAATTTCTCAAGAGCCTTCCATATCTGTTGATCAAATTGTTTTGCTTCCAGTTAAATTAGTTTACTTTTTAGTCAAATCATGTGATTTTCTTTAAATCTTTACTCAATAAATCGAGATAGAATATTTAGGATTACATATGTTTTTATTTTTATTCAAGATTAATTTGAGTGAATCAATTTCACCTCCTTGAGAGATGACCCTGAGTAATCAACTACAACTACCTCGTATACTTGCGAGTAGGATATCCTAGGTATTTTTATAACTTATTTTGACATAACAAGTTTTTGGTGTTGTTATTGAGGAGGTGTTTAGTATTTACACTTAATTTAATTTTGATTGTTTTGTCGACTATTTTGTCGGTTCATACATACATTTTTGTCTTGTTATTTCATCGAATTGTTTTGGTAGTTTTTGTTACTAATTCAATGTTGTCTTTGAGAAAGTGAACTCATTCCTTTTACTAATAACGTGCATAAGAGAAGAGGACCTCAAAGGGACTTTGAAGACAATCTCAAGGAACCCAAGCTTAAAGATTAAGAGATGGGTGAAAGGTAGCCAATAATGAAGGAGTATGCCAGACCAGTAATTGGTACTGCCACTTTGTGCATACATTTGGGAGAGGCAACCAGAAACTATGAATTACAGAGCATTATTTACAACATGTTTTCATCTTTCTATGTGGTTCCTAATGAAGACCCTTTAAACTTCATTTAGGACTTCTATACCACTGTCTAGACATTTCCTTTGGATGGCTTGAATGAAGATCAACTCATAATAAGATGCTTCCTATACACACTGAAAGATTGGGCCAAGGTATGGTTGATGACCTTTCCACCTGATTCATTGACCATATGAGAGGAGGCATATAACAAATCATAGGAAAATTTTATTCCCATCAAAAGACCTCTAAGTTGCAAAAGAAGATAGCTACCTTCACTAAGATGGAGAGAGAGTCATTTCATCAGGTGTGGGAATGTTTTAAACTCTTGCTAATACAATGTACACACCATAATTTTCCACTTCATATACAGAACCAATTCTTCTATGATGGATTAACACAATAATGTCAGTAAACAATGGACAATGCAGCAGGAGGAGCTTTGGGATAGAAAACTACCGAAGGGTCATATGAAATCTTTGAAATGTTAGGGGCCAATTCTCAGAAAAAGATCATAAACAGTAGAAGAGATGGAGTTCATAAAGTGCACTAGAGCCAAGAAATGGCTATGTAATTGGTTGAGCTAACAAAGCATGTGAAAATGCTAACCATTAGACAATCCCAAGATGCTTCGAATCATGAGGTATGTGGTGTATGTAGGACTTTTGGTCATAAAGCTAATATTTGTTCGTATTCTTTTGAATCTTTTGCAGTTGAGGAAGAGCAAGCAAATTCACTTAATGGTTTTTAACCAAAGGTGTGAATCTATATTCAAACACCTACAACCCTAGTTGGAGAAACCAACCCAATTTGTCTTAGAAGATTAGCAAACCACTAGTGCAGCCTCAACCACCATATCAGAATTTTTAGAGTCAGAATTAATACTAGGGGCAATCTTCAAGTTAAAACATATCGAGAAAGTCTTCTTTGGAGGAAAGTCTAGATGCATTCATTCAAAAGACCGCTCATAATCAAGAGATGAACAACAAGAGATTTGATTCATTAGAAGCTTTTATGAAGAGGGTTAAGATTCAAGTGAGACAACTCGCTAATTAAATGAAAAAAAAATCAAAAAAAGAAAGTTGCCCAATCAACTCAAACAAGCCAAGGGCATTATGATTCTAAGAAGTGGTTAAGTGATTGATAATCATGTTGAGATTCCTTCTAATATATCTTATGTAGGTAATTTAGAAGGGAGAGCCTCGTCAAAGGAAAAGATGGGCAAAATGAGGGAAGTAATGGGAATGAGTCTTTAAGTCACATTCAGGAAGGTGACAAACTAAAGCATGCAACCAAAGGCAATGAAGGACCAAGAGTGCATAAGGCGACAAATCCTTATAGAGCATCAATTCCATATCCAAGCTGCCTTAAGGACTCAAAACAAGACGAGCAATTTTCTGATCTCTATAACATGCTTTTTAATGTTAATATTAATTTGCAATTGTTAGATATGATCAGAAGCATTCCAGCTTATATAAATTTCTTCAAGAAACCAAGCACAAAAAACGAAAGTTTGCATCATATGAGAAGGTGACAGTTTTAGAAGTAGCAAGTTTGGTCCTTCAACAATAGTTAACCCCCAAATTGAAATATCCAGGAAGTTTCATCTTAAAAGTATCAATGAGTAATAGTGAGGAGGTTAAGGGTATGCTTGACCTTTGAGTAAGTATAAACTTAATGCCTCATTCTATTTATTTGAAATTGGACCTAGGATAGTTAAGACCTACTAACATGTACTTGCAATTAACTGATTGGTCAATATGTTATCTGAAAGGAATAATGGAAGATGTGTTAGTGAAGGTTGGAGGATTGATTATGTCCATTTACTTTGTGGTTTTAGATATGGGGAAATAAAATAACACGTAAAGGAGCACACCATACTCTTTGGGAGATCTTTTATGCAACCACCAACATTTTGATTGATGTGAAGAATGGGAAATTGACCATGATTGTCTCAAGAGAAACAATAGTATTTTCAATCTTTAATGTTAAACCTATCCCTACTATTGCTTTTTGTGAAGAATGTTCTCTTATTGATCAAATTAATGCTGCATATTTTGATTTTGCCTTGCAGGAATAAGAAACAAATGAGTTAGACTTGGTTAAAAAAATTGATGAGTACTGTCAATTGCTAGACGATGCCGTAGAAGAAGAGTTTGACAAATTCTTAGAGACAGCTTCCAATGAAGAGAAGAATGCAACCCCACCAAAAGTAGAGATGAAAGAGTTACATAAGAATTCAAAGTATGTGTTTTTAGGTGAAGGGCAAACATATTTAGCCATTCTTGCATCTACTTTGGATGTTGATCAATAAAAAAGAACTTTAACTGAGATGAAAAGATTGAAAAAGGCTAGGATGGAGTTTGAGTGACATTAAGGGAATTAGTCCCTCCATAAGCATAGATAGGATAATCCTAGAAGAGGAGGTTAAACCAATGAGAAAGACCTTAAGAAGACTCAATCTTAATGTGTGCGAGGTATTTAAGAAGGAAGTTTTAAAACTACTTAATGAGGGAGTGATTTATCCAATTGTGGATAATGAGTGGGTGAGCTCAGTGCATGTAGTTCTGAAAAAAAAAATATCATTATTGTTATTAGAAATGATAAAAATGAGTTAGTGCCTACTAGGTTTACGACTAGATGGAGAATGTGTATTGATTACAAGAAATTGAATGTGACTACTAAAAAAAAGTCCATTTTTCTCTCCCTTTTATTGATCAAATATTGGATAAACTTTCTGGACATGAGTTTTATTACTTTCTTGATGATCTTTTAGGTAATTTCCAGACACCAATTGCTCCTAAGGACCAAGCAAAGACAACATTCACTTGCCCATTTAGGACATTCACTTTCAGGAGGATACCACTTAGGCTGTGTAATGCACCTGCGACATTTCAAAAGTGCATGTTTTCCATTTTCTCAGACATGATTGAGGAATTTATTGAGGTTTTTATGAATGATTTCTCAGCCTTTAGTGTTTCTTTTGATGATTGTCTAAATAAGCTGACTTGTGTGCTTGAAAGATGTACCGAATGCAATTTGATTTTAAGTTAACAAAATAGTCATTTTATGGTGAAATAAGGGACAATCCTAGGTCATGTTATATATAAAAAAAAGGAATTAAGGTTGACAAGGCTAAAATTAAAGTTATGGAAAAACTTCTGCCACCTACTTCTGTTAAGGATATTAGAAATTTTCTAGGACATGTTAGATTTTATGGGAGGCTTATTAAAGATTTTTTAAGATAAGTCGTCTTTTATGCCAATTGTTAGCAAAAGATGTCCATTTTGATTTTAATGAGGAATGTCTTAATTCCTTTAATGTTCTTAAATAAAAATTTATCTATGTACTGATTGTTGTGGCTCCTAATTGGTCTTTACCTTTTGAAATTATGTATGATGTTTTTGATTTTACTATGGGAGCTGTGTTGGCCCAAAAAGTTGAGAAATCTTTACGTGGAATTTATTATGATAGCTAAACTTTGAGTGATGCATAACTAAATTACACAACCACTAAGAAACAATTGCTAGCGGTGATTTTTGCATTGAAAAAAATTAGACTTTATTTGTTAGAGTCAAAAATTATAATCCATTATGAATATGCAGCTCTTAGATATCTTTTCATCAAACCGCATTCAAAACTATGGTTAATTAGGTGGATTTTTTTGTTACAAGAGTTTGATGTGGAAATAAAAGATAAAAGAGGTAGTGATAATGTTGTTGCAAATCATTTGTCTAAAATAGCTCTTAACTTAGAAACTCTTGAACAACAAAAGAATTATGCAATTGTTGAGAACACTCCTGACAAGTAGTTATTTGTTGTTACTAAAGTGCCTTGGTATGTTAACTATATGAATTATCTTGCATGTTGCATTTTGAGACCTAACATGACTTTTCAGGAAAGGAAAAGGTTCCTTCAACTAAGCAGGTACTATTTTTGGGATGATCCATACCCCTATAGAATTTGTAAGGACAAAATTAATTTTTGTGCCTTGATCTTCCTTGATCTTGGTCTCATCCTTGACTTGGATATATTTGAAGTTTGTATAATTCTCTCTATGGTCTCCATAAGGTGTTTTTTTTTTACTTTATTTGAAATTGCTTTCTTTTTAGAGATGATTTATTCACCATAAAAATAATAGTAACTAATTGTTTTCATTAAAACATGTATTGGAAGATCTCTTGTTTCAATATAATCTTATTTTGAACTGATACTTTTCAACTTATAGATTTTTATTTATGCTAATTTAGTGACTATCGAATCCAAAAAATATAATCCTATCTTGATCACAAATAAATTTTATATAGCAATGAGCAAGGTCAATTCCACAAGAACTAGTAAAGCTTATCTCGTTTTCTGAGTTACAAAATAAAATAAAATAATGGGGATTTTAAGATAAAAATTGAAATATATTAAAAGTAAAGATAGAAAAAGCAATAAAATTGCAATTTAATGAAATCAAATAATAACAAACATCAAACCCAAAGTACAATTTTAGTATTGATTCTTTGAATTTATCATTGATGCAAAGATAAGGCCTTATATTCCTTAACAAATTGGTTAATAACAGGCTCTAGTAAGTTATCTCTCTTTACATCTTCATTAAACAAAATAAGCTCTTTGATCAATTCTCTTATCAAATAACAGCTCTGAACAAACTCTTTGGATTTAATTTTTTGATAGCATTAGAAAATAGACAAACCATTATTTCTAGCCAACAAACACATATGCTCGATTTGTTTAGACTAAATTATATAACCATATAACATAAATATAATATTATATATTAAACCTTGTTTTTTCACCACTAGGGATTAGAATGATAGAAAAAATATGGATTTAATCATTTCAATTAGTAATTTATTATTTTGATAATTGAACAATATATTTTTTATGTCAATCAAACAAATAATAATTTTAATAATTTTATAAGATATGTAAATACTAAAGAATAAAATAGTAAAAAGATAATTAGATCTCAAAATTCTTGAAGAATCAAACTTTAATTAACCTTTGGTTAGAAAAAAGAGTTTAGATGCACATAGTTCTCAAAGGTATTAAAAGAGATAAGAAATATCATAGTGATGTAAAAAAAAGATAAACCAACACGATAAAGAGATAAATGGTTACTTCCTACATATAAAAATCTCAAAATCTCCCTTTAGTAATCTTTTTTAAAAAGGAATAAAAGATAAAGTCAAGACTAAATCTGAAGAATCCCACTTCAATGATCATACCAAAATAGGTTCTTCCTAAACAAGACTCTGAAACATAGCAAAACATAGGTAGAAAGAACTAGGGCCAACTAACCAAAATAGGTTCTTCCTAAACAAGACTCTGAAACATCGTGCAAAACATAGGTAGAAAGAACTAGGGCCAACTAACTTAGAAGAGCCCTATCAATATGGAGTAGTCATATAGACAAAGGTGCGGGCATGTCTTATACTTAGACATCTTTTGGAAGCTTCTCTCCCATAGGCTTATTCTTTTCCAAAATTTGTGATCTTTGTTCCTTATTTGCTAAATTTCCACTTTTAAGCATATTTTGATCCAATCTCCAACTTACTCCACATAGCACAAAAAATATATGATTATAATATATGATTTCAAGTATTTTATCAATTAAAACATAAGGAGTTAGTATGAAACATAAGTACTTTACGCATACTATTAAATTCTCCTACACTTAAGACAATGCTTACCCTTAGGCATTTAATACTCTAGACTGATCAACCTCTCTCTATATCCTTCTCTTTTACTTCTTAACTCATCCCTTCATATCCCAAATCACCATGTCTCACTAATCCAAACTAAAACATAAAAGAAAATAAACAAGTTATAATATAACTTCTCATAAAATACAAAAATATGCAATCTTCCCAATAATCTTTTCAACATCAAATACAATAGGATTCAATACCCTCTCATTGGTTTCACTCTATGCACTCAAAGTGTTGGACCCCAAACGTTTCATAGAAGTTAGAACTATTGAATGAGAAATTTTGGTGATTAGTCATGAGTAAAAAAAACAAATGAATGAAAATTCTTGAACCAAGAAATGATAGACAAGAGTAAAGTAGCGCATCAGAAATGTGGATAGATTCATATTTTGCCTTGGTGCTTTTAGTGGATAAGAGATTTCAAAATGGGAAGAATTAAGGAGAAAGTTAGAAGTAGAATGAAAGCAAAAAATAAAGTTGGATTTGTGTAGTAAGTTTATAAACAATATGTATATATGTGTATGTTCTGTTATTGGTATTCATGATTAATCATGGATTATAAATTTGTTTATAGATGATATTGATTTGAAATGAAGTTGAGAATGAGGAGTAAATGAAGTAGAAAAGGTGATCATAGTATGATTTGTGTTAGGAAAGATTGTGAAACAAAATGGGTGGTTGATCTGGAAAATGTTTACGGAGTATGAGTCAGTCTTTTAGCCACAACTTTTTCTCTAGTTATCCAAACAAGATGATTCTTGATTTGGATTAAAATAGAAACATATGTCCACATTTATGATGAAGATATTAAATTTAAATTCTGTCTTTAAGAATCTCAAAATTTGTCATGAAAATGAGAACTGGGTGTTGTACATTGGTGAATGAATGTAAAATTCGTGTTCTGAATTCGAGGGCAATTCTGGATCGATCTAGGATAAATTAGAGAAAGATGTCTTCTAAAAAGTTGTATATATTTCTTTTATCTTTCCAACGATATATATTATGAAATTTTTAAACTTCCAGGTTGAAAGTTATGGTCCCTATAAGGGAAGATGTATCTTCTGTCTTTTCGCTTCTTTTATGTTTTGCTTTTTCTGTGATGACATCATATAGTCTATGATGACGTTATTGTTGAATCGCGTAAGGCCCGAGTATTCACAATATACTACGGAAAAAGACCATACAACAACATGATGTATAATTGAAAATACCAAAGATGTACGAAAATACCTTATTTATGTGGATAGGTTGTTTCTTTTTCGGATTTCAAGACACTGCAAATGCGAATGCCCTCTACCGGTATCCACACGAGTATGCACAATCTGGGATGCAGCTATGGTGTGCTAGCACGTCCTGAAATTCTTCCGAATGTCGCACGATTTTTCTCTCGGATGGTGGCTAGGGTTTTGTGATAATTGTGTCTCTTCTACCTAATGAGACCTAAGCTTCTCTATTTATAGAGAAACCCTAATCCCATTGAGGCCCTAATAAGTTTCAGTCCATTATATCTCATATAATAGAATCCCGACAACTTAATCCAATCTAGCCCAATAAATATATCTACATATATTTATTCAATACCTAATAAATTAAGCCTAAGAGAATAAGCCCAGATCACATCACTCTTTGTGTGCAACCCTGTAGGCTCATTT
>JANJEY010000235.1:23050631-23061259 GCA_024703695.1 Erythroxylum cataractarum | reverse complement strand
TTTGTATCAGTTTCCTTTTTGGGATATTGTGTTAGACTGTAGGGAACTGATAGACCTGTCTATATTTTGGATTGATGATATGAATGAAAGATTTTTTTTTAGTATGGTTTTAAATTTTAGTGATTTGCATAATGCAGTTTAATAGTATTGATGCCATGCGAGTATTTAGTGATAGTTGCGAGCGTAGCACTTTCTTGCTGTAGGATATGCGTCGGAACGACCCACGGGCGTCCCGGTGGGTACCCTACGGTAAGGGGGCACTACAAGGCACGTCACCCTTGTAGGATGATGCTAATAAGGGTTCATGGAAATAACCCTATAGGTTTACGCTCATGCTTCATGATTTTGCAAGAGTTGGGTTCTGACAACGATGCCCAACACAAAGTAATTGGTGTATTAGTGATCTCTCATGTCAACATAAACAAAATCTTACTATATTATTGCTTATTTATCACATCTCCACTAGTGAATAAAAAATTAATTGTGAAAATCCAAAGATCTTTCAAAGGATTATAACGGGGCTTTGGCATGGTTTTAAAAAAGGAAACTTTTAGGCTCCATAATTCTTTTAATTCAAGTCATTTAACTATGATCATACACAATATTTCTCAACTTTTCTCTTTCTCTTTCTTTTCTTTTATTTTTTCTTTTGGATTGAGGAGGAAATTCACTATCACTCCGTCTTCTCTGTTGTTTTTTTGTTTATATATATACATTACAATTTCTATATGATTTTTAAATCCCCTGAAAATATGTTAGTATAATCCTTCAACCAAAGATTTATAATTATAGGGTAATTCAATAAAAAATGGTAAATGTGGCTTTTATCATGGTTTATATGGAAGAAAAAGAAGGCAAAGACTCAAATTAGTTAACTAGGGGAGATATAATCTAGGTGGCTTTTCTAATAATTCAACAACTGCTCAATTTATATGATGGAGTAAAAATTAATGAATGCCCATAGGCTCAAAATCTCACAATGTCAATTAACATGTATTAGATCATTTTGTACTTTTCATCCAAATCAATTATAAAAAAACAATTACTTAATATGTTGTAGGTGAGAACTTAACCATTAATGCTAATCTTCCTATTACATTTCAATCTAAATTGATAATTCATGACAACTTAAATAATTCAAAGACAAATTTTAAAATAACTAAGATATCTAAAGCAAGCTTGAAAAAAATTATTTTTACAAAAATTTAACTAAAATTATAAAACATATATAAAATAAGAGCAAAATCGTAAAATAAAGCTAAATACTACACTACCCTCCTTACACATATTTCATACATTAACTTCAATGTATCAAAACCAATGTTCAACATTCAACAAAAATATAATATGGGTAAGGGAAACTTCCTTGAAAAATTTTGAGCATAGTCAATACACCTCTTACACTATAGACAATGAAAGTGAAGTGAATTGTATGAAAGTTAGACAGACCAAGTTCTTTTATATATGAGTGATGTGTCTCTCCAATATATCTAGTTATTCATGATTTAAATTGTTAGGTGTAACAGAAATGGATGGCATTGTGCAGTTGTGTGAATTTTAATTTTCCTATAAATCATTTGATACATCTTTTCTAATCCGATCATAGTTGGTCTTGGATCATCAAAGACCAAGCTCATTATTTCTTGTCAAGTAAACCCATCAAATCCAACCAAGGGATATCTAGTGTCAACATCTCAATGATAAAATATAAATTATTATTATTACCAATCAATTTTTCATGCACAACTAGTAAGGTAGTCAAAGAACCTAGGAATAATGGTTTATGACTTGATATGAAAAAATTAAATTATGAAGCTAAACAATGTCAAAGATTCACTTTGGCTTTGTTCATCATACACCACAAGATATGAAATTTAGCTTTATTTAGCACAATACCATAACCTTTCATACCTCAAAACATAAAAGCTAGAAACCTATGAATTTACTTCAGGGCAAGATTTTTAAGAAAAGTATGATTTGCTTAGGTCATAAAATTAAGCAACATATATTCTAACTAAATTATAGTAGTTTCAAAATTAATATTATAATCATAAGTAAATATTCATCAGTGGTGGCGTATTTTATAATAATAAAATTGAGCGCAAGATTGAACTCAGTAAATAAAAGTCTAAATTCCGTATCTATTAATATGAAATTCATGCACAAACTCAATATAGACAAGGTAATGAATGGAAAGATGAGTGTGACATCTAATGATATAAATCAATTCAAGCATAACAATTTTAATATTTAAAGCAAGTGGGACGATGAATGTATTTACAATGAATGATGGACTATTTACAGATGCCTACGTACTTTTCTTTGTCATTTCTTTCCTAATGTTGAAGGTGCTTGTTCAAATCTAATTATAATGGAGTTAATAGTTAATTTATTTTTAATAAACACATTCTAGTACATGATTTTAGCATTTTCTTGTATTGGAGATCAGTTAGAGCTGATGAGGGGTTGCATTTGAAGGAGATGAGATTTTTGTTTCTTCAAAAGAGTGTTGATCATACACTTTTTGACCATTATTCAAGTAAGAGATGAGAGGGGTGATATTAAAGAGCTAATGGACGGTGTTATAAAAAGTGAGATGGTAGCTCCAGTGAGTGCAGAGGGGAGTGGGAATAAATGGAAGACTTAGTTGTGTAAAATTGGAGGGTGACAGTAGCTAGAAGAGAAAAAGAAATTAGGGTTCTAAGGAAAAGAAAAGAAGAAAGAAAGAAGAACGTGTTTTATTTATTTATTTATTTATTTTAGTAAACTTCACCATTTTTGTGTTTTTAAGACAAAAGATGTTCTATTGTCAGATATGGGCATGCCTTAGTTAAAAAGGAACAAGTTCAATAATGTGGAAATAAGACATGAGCATGCCTTTTTTAAGAACTTCTTCTAGGTACTTTTCCCTTTTTTATGTTACATCTATAAAGTGTGCTTATACTTTATTAAGATGCTCTCTACACTTAAAACAAAATAAAGTAATGTAAATGATTAAAAATACTAAACAAAATCATAACATAAATAAAAGAAGTTTTCTAAAAGAAAAATTTTTGGGTACCTCCTAATTAGTGCCTTTCTTTAATGTTTTTGACTAGACAGTATCATTCCTCATGTCTCTTAATTTTGGCATTCCAAGATAATGCTTTTAATATTATACATATGAAAACCCTTATAAAAAGGTTCAAGACAATAGCCATTCACCTTAAAAGACTTGTTGGCACTTGGACTATGTATTTCAAATGCACCATTGGAAAACATGTTAGTAACAATGAAAGGTCTTATCCATCTAGAGCGTAATTACTAGGAAGTAGTTTTGAACAAAAATAATAAAATTAAAACTTTCTTAACAACTAAAAAGTGTCTTCTTTCTTTGTAAATTATAGAATTCTCATAGGCATCGTTAAAAATTTCCTCCAACTCTTGCAATTATTTTTTGAATTACTCACCAACCTATCTAGTCTTATATTGTATCGCTTAATAGCCTAATATGTCGTATGTTTTAATTCAACTAAAAGATTACATAGTTTTCTAAAAACTAAACAATAAGGCAATATGCCGATAAGAGTTTTGTAAGTTGTGTGGTACACCTATAGTGCATCATTAAGACACTTACTTTAATCCTTCCAGTTCGAGCTGACTATCTTTTCAAGTGTCGATTTGATCTCCCTATTGGACAAATCAACTTATCCACTAGTTTGTGGATAGTACATAGTACAAAATTCAATGAATGACGTCTACTTTACAATCATTAGTAATATTAGCCTTTGCTTTTACCTACTTTCATTCATAATCCACTATATGAAGTACATAAATATTTCCATAAGAAGGTGGAAAAGAATATATAAAAGCAATACCTTATATTTAAAATATTTTATAAACAAGAATTGGGCTAAGTGGCATTTCATCTCTATTCCTTAAGTTCCAATTTTCTAGCAATGTTCATAAGCTTTACAAAACATGTAACATCCCATACCCAATAATGCAATTGGCATACCAAGTGTTACCATATTCTTAATGTAGTACCCCACTCTTGTAAGATATGTACCTAACATCCTAAGTGATATCCGAATATGTATCCCACATGGGTGGTATGCTAGAGCACTCATATTCTCTTATAAGGCATCATAAAGAAAGAAACAATAATTAAGAATCCAAAATTTCCTCATTTCATTTCATAAAAACCAAATATACATTGTAGCTTTACAAAAACATCCAAATATGCACATAATCATGACTAATTATAGAACACACTATATACATGAGGAATTATACAAAAATTTCTAACTAAATTTTTCTATCTCATATGACCGACCTTTAAGTCATTTCTTCCATTTGAAAGTACAAGAACTATGCTTTATGTAGAGTCTCTTTATCACTAGTGTCCTCTTTTGGTCCTAAAATATTAACGTTGCAATTTTGGTGAGTTTTACGAACTCAGTGAGGTAACCATCCTCCATGGTTCACTCAATTTATGGAACACATTAAGATATATATAACCATACATAATTCACATTCAGAGCAGTCATATCGATCATTTCAATCATTTAAAAGACACATATCAATTATAAATGTAATGCATATGAGACTCACTTTCATTTATTACTTTGTTGTGACTGAGTGCCTTTTTACTAGCTCATATCCCTTGTGGATATTGAGCTGTATCAGATAATATCCCATATCCCTTAGTGGATATCAAGTGCAATTGCAACTGAGCTAGAGGCTCTTATCAGATTCTGAGCTTTAAGCTCTTTTTACTGGCGACTCCGGTCATAACTGTCATTATCTTTCATGCATTCATGTAATGGAATGCATTACATTTTCAACATTCATCAACTTTCAGTTTCACATTCAGAACACATTTATTATCGTACCTTGGTCCGACATTCAACATAAATGATGAGTACACGTATTTTAGTCAAATTCACATACAATGAGCACTTCCAATATATATAGTTGTTAAGTTGTCATTTTGTGCTTATTTCGTATTTAAATCTTTTTAATATGTTGAAATTATTATTCAAAATTGATGGATTTGCTTCTTAATTATTCTCAGATGATTTTCAACACTTAAGAGATGAAATTGAATCAAAACTATGCAAAGGAAACAAAGATAATCTGAAATTTTAGATTGGCAGCAAATTCAACGAATAAGCGTGTGCAAGGACAAAAACTATCTGCAAGATCTGTTTTTAAATGAAGATCTGATGCACTTCAGATTTTTATAATTTTGAGAATCAGATTGCATCCTTATTGATGGGGATCGACCACCTGAATCTGGGAGAAGACTATCTACAAAAGATCATGGAAAAAGGAGGAGATCTAAGGAGATAAATGAGGATTTACGTTACTGTTCATAGGGCCACGAGAGGGAGAGTTTTTACACTTCTGCATTTTTTCTTCTTTCTTTTCAACAACCATAGTTAGGTTTTTCATTTTCTGCAGTATTTCTCTAAGAGTTTTTGAATTTTGTATGAAAAGACCAGGGATGGAGACTTTACATTTGGTTTTTTCTTTGTTGATTTTCACTTTTGTTATGAGTTGCTAAATCCATTTTCTTAATTAAGGGAAACCATGTTATCATATATTATGTGTGAGATGTTCCAATAAAGTTTGTTTTGTTGATGAATATTGAGTGCCTTCCAAATTGCTTTTATGATTAAATTGGTTGATTTCTAGGATATGCAACTAGGAATTAATACGTTTAATAGTCAGATTAGTAAAATATGACATTCAGTTTTGCTAATCATAAGTGGTAATTAGGATTACCATCTTTACATTAGAGCTGAAAATTCTAAGAAAAACTCATCTTGATTAAATGCATGTCGTACATGCGTTGTCTTGTTAATTGATTTCTTAGTTCTTAAAGCTATTACTCAATTGAACTTACGATCGTATATAAGTTTTTGATTAATAAGAATGCTTAGAATATATGTTTCTATTCATTTAAACATAAGAGAAAATATCACCCAATAAATGTTTGTTGATGAACTAAATTTTATATCAAGGATCCATATTAATGTGATAACATCGGTGACCTGAAACCAAGGTTTGTTTATTACATTTTTAGATCCAATTAATTTTGTTAATTTTTTATTTTTTTCATTTTTAAATCTTAAATTTTTGTGAATTAAAACCCCTTTTTTTTCCTCTGTTTTACTTTTGAATTCGTACAATCTTTACCGCTAAAATTCCTCGCGGTAACGATCTCAACTCTTCACTAACTACATTTTCATTACTAGAGTTAGTATTAATTTGGTTGCATGCGACAGCAGTACCAAACTTTGGTGTCGTTGTTGGGGAGCTTTTTTACGGTATATGTATGTTACATGAGTTGACAAAACAACTCAACTTTTATTTGATTCAGAGATCTAGAAGACAACCAAAAGGTTACGAAAACAGACGAAACAACAACAACAAGTGCAGAAAATGGAACGGATGGCAGCAAACCACACCCTTCGTGAACTAGCCGTGCCCAAGGATGCTCAATAGCCCCTTTGCATTAACTTTCCAAATTTAGGTGATAACAATTTGTTTGAATTAAAATCTAGGCTAATCCATTTATTACCTATTTTCAAGGGTTTACCGGGAGATGATTTATATAAACACTAAAAAGGAATCAATGTGATTTACATGGGAATGAGGGCAACGAATGTGACGAAAGAGAACATTAAACTAAAAGCCTTCCCATTTTCTCTCAAAGATGATGCTCAAGATTGGTTGTATTATTTAGTTGGTAAAAATGTGTAAACATGGGCTGAAATGAAGAGGCTTTTCTTTGAGAAATATTTTCCAGCATCGAGAGCAGCAAACATTTGGAAAGAAATTTGTGGCATTCGACAACAACAGGAGAAATACTCTATAAATATTAGGAAAGACTCAAGAAACTTTACGCTAACTTTCTCCACCACCAAATAATCGACCAATTGTTAATCCAATACTTCTACAAAGGTCTTCAACTCACAGATAGGAGTATGATTGATGCTGCATGAGGTGACGCTTTAGTAGACAAAACATCGACAAACACAAGGGACTTGATAGCGAACATGGCTTCCAATACACAACAATTTGGAATACGTGATGGACATGATTCAAAACAAGTGAATGAAGTGAACCTGACAACATTGGAGAAAAGATTGGATGACCTTACTTCTTTGGTGCGACAAATTGCAGTTATGAAGAAAGAAGAAGCAAAGGTATATGGAATATGTTTGATGTTAGGACATTTCACTAATGCATGTCCAATTTTGCAGGAGGAAAATGCAGAATAAGTAAATGCTGTGGGAGGTTTTGCTAGACTGAATCAAAGAAAATATGATCCATTTTTCAACACTTATAATTCGGGATGGCACGATCACCCGAATTTGCATTATGGAAATCCCCAAAAGTAGCAAGCACTCACAAATTTTCAGTAGTTTAGACAATCGTATATGCCTTGACAACATCAAAATACAACATCCAATTCCAATGGTAAGTCTTCTTTAGAAGATATAGTTCAATCTTTAGCCACTAACACTTTGATTTTTCAGCGGGATACTCAAGCTAGTATCTGAAATATTGAAAATGAAATAAGCCAAATGACAACTATCATAAATTGATTGGAGGCACAAAATTTTGGAAATTTTTCAGCACAATAGGAGATCAATCCCAAACAAAGTGCGAAGGCTATTACATTGCGGAGTGGTAAGGAATTACAAGAACCACTTCCGAAAATTTCCTAAAGAGAGGTAGAAGAAAAAGTAACAAAAAAGGCACCTAAAAAACTAGAAATGACGTAAACAACTTTGTAAAATATGGTGGTTCTGCCCCCTTTTTTAATTCGATTAGCCAAAGCAAAGAAGGAAGAGCAAGAGAAGGAAATATGAGAGACTTTCAAAAAAGTTCAAGTAAATATTCCTCTACTTGATGCGATTATACAAATTCCACAGTATGCAAAATTCCTTAAGGAACTTTGCACTTCAAAGAGGAAATTAAAATTTAATAAGAAAGTGCAATTGGGGGAGAATGTTTTAGCTATTTTGCAAAAGAAAAGGCTTCCACCCAAGTGTCAAGACCCAAGTATGTTCACTATCTTATGTCAAATTGGTGATTTGCAAATTGAAAAAGCTATATTAGATTTGGGTGTGTGCATAATGTCATGCCATATTATGTTTATAAATCTTTAAATGTGGGGCCTCTTAAAGAAACTAATGTAGTGATTCAATTAGCGGATTGCTCAAATGCTTACCCAAAGGGTATATTAGAGGACATTTTGGTTCAAGTAGAAAATATGCTTTTTTCGGCTGATTTCTATATTTTGCAGACAAGGACTGATGATACATCTTCTTCAACCCCGATTCTATTTGGAAGGCCATTCTTAAAAACTCTAGAAAAAAATTGATGTTCATGATGGATCATTGACTATGGAATTTGATGGTGAATTAATTAAGATCAATATATACAATTACATGAAAATTTCGGATAATGAACAACGTATTATTTATGTGGATTTTACTGACACATGGGTGTAGGAAATTTTGATTTTGAGGGACAAAGATGAACTTAAGACAATCTTGGAGATAAGAGAAGCACCACGTTGGAAGGACAGCAAGGAATCGGTACTGTCCAGTAATAAAATAGAGACGTTGTTGTGCCAAATGGAGGACATCGAACCAATGGTGAATGGTATTAGTCCCACCATTTGTATTCACCAAATTTTGATGGAAGATGAAGCAATAGAGGTGAGGCAACCCTAACGTTTTCTAAATCCACCCATGATGGAAGAGGTGAAGAAAGAAAGTTTGAAGCTTCTTGACACTGGCATTATTTATCCAATTTCGGATAGCAATTGGGTAAGTCTGGTTTAGGTAGTTTTGAAGAAAACTGAGGTAACTGTGGTTGAAAATAGTGACGGTGAGTTAATACCAACTCATGTTCAAAATGGTTAGAAAAGATCATTTTTCGCTTCCATTTATTAATTAAATGCTTGAAATACTTGTAGGAAAATCTCTTTATTGTTATTTATATGGCTATTTAGGATATCACCAGATTTTGGTTGCACCCAGAGACCAACAGAAAACATCCTTCACATGTCCATTCAACATCTTTTCTTACCGAAGAATGCCATTTGGATTGTGTAATGTACCAGCAACATTTTAGAGGTTTATGGTAAATATTTTCAATAATCTTGTGCAAAATTGCATGGAAATTTTTATGGATGATTTCACTGTTTATGAAGAGTCTTTTGAAACATGCATTATCAACTTTGAAAAAGTGCTTAAACGTTGCATTGAACCTAATTTGGTTTTAAATTATGAAAAGTGTCATTTCATGGTTAATCAAGGCATAATTTTGTGTTATACTATCTCTACTAAGGGAATTGAAGTCGATATAGCTAAGATATGTTATTTGATATTTATCTTACCCCGCGATTGTGCAGGAAGTTCATTCTATTCTTGGTCACACAGGATTTTATAGACAATTTATCAAGGATTTTTCCAAAAGTACGCAACCCATATGTAGATTGCTTCAAAAAGATTTGAAGTTTGATTTCGACGAGCCATGCAAAAGTAAGTTTGATGAACTCAAGGAACGACTTACTATAGCTCTGATTATTCAGCCATCGAAATGGGACTTGCCATTCAAGCTACTGTGTGATGCTTCAGATTATGCAGTTGGCATTGTGTCAGGCCAAAAAGTGGACAAGGTAGCTTGTGTTATTTATTATGCATCCATGACACTTAATGATGCCCAGAAGAATTATTCCACGATGGAGATGGAGTTTTTAACCGTAGTCTTTAGGTTGGAGAAGTTTCGGTTATTCCTGTTGGGCACGAAGGTGATCATTTATTTAGACCATGTAGCTCTGAAATATTTGGTGAATAAGAAAGAAGCCAAGTCGAGATTGATTCTATGGATTTTATTTCAACAAGAAAGGAGCTGAGAATATGGTGGATGATCATCTAAATAGGGTCACTCCGAGTATTGCATCTGATGTTCTTCACTATAAATTTTCGGATGAAAGTCTCTTTGCAATTCTACAGGTAATTCCAAGATATAAGGATATAGTAAACGTTTTGGTGACTACGTCTTTACCTAATGATTTATCTAGAGCAGAAAGAGATAAAATTAAGCAAGAAGTTAAATACTACATTTGGGATGAACCTCATCTTTAGAAATTTTGTTTTAATCAGATTGTTAAGAGATGTGTTACAGATGATGAAATTCCTTCCATATTAAAATTTTGTCATTCATCTATGTGTGGGGGGACACTTTGGCCCTAAAAGAACCACTCGAAAAAATATTAAATTTGGACTATTTTGGCTTAAGTTGTTTTATGACTTTTATATATTTTGCAAGTCTTGCGATCATTGTCAAAGAACGGGTAGCTTGGGATCGAGAAATCAAATGCCACTCACGAACATCCTAGCATGTGTGATTTTTTATGTTTGGGGAATAGACTTTATGGGTCTTTTTTCTTCTTCCTTTGGTAAGAATTACATCTTGCTAGCTATGGATTACTGTTGGGACCCGATCCAGAAACCGGATCTCAACCAAAAAACGGAAAACAAAATCGGAAAGAACGGAGTTCTTAACGAATTTAAAGCTGAACGAAACGGAAGCAAATTAATCGGCACGCAAAAACTAAG
>JANJEY010000235.1:23015865-23029299 GCA_024703695.1 Erythroxylum cataractarum | reverse complement strand
CTGTCCTAATATTATTGTTACTATAACATGATTATTTTGTGAATAAATAATAATATAAAAATAAAAATACACTTTAACAATCATGTTTTAAAAAATTTTAATAACTACCCAAAACTGCACTAGTTCATAAGTATAAATATTACAAATACAATTGTGTTAAATTGGATAACCCGTAGAGAAGAAAAAACTAAAAAATAAGAAGAAAAAGTTAAAAAGTAAAAACGGATGGCTCATGCTTCTGGCTGCAAAAGGCGCCTGTCAATTTGCGGAAAATAAAGGAACGTGCTTTGAGAATTTGGAGCAAAACCAACGCTGTTTTAACATTGGACAGGAATTTCTTAAACAGGTGATCTCCGCCCCAAGAAATGAACGGTCTTGACGTGTTGAAAATTGAAATGGGCCATGACAAGTGGTTAGAAACAGTACCTTCGTTTCTTGCTTCACTTAGCAAACGAATAAGACCCAGGTAATTTCATCTTATTAATCTTCTTCAATGGCTTTCCTTCTCAGCCCATCCACTGCCGTACCTTTGCAAACCAAGGTATAAATATCATCTATGTTCTAAGTACTTGAGGTTTTTGAGGACGTGTTCTGATAGCGCAAATGTATCAGTTCCAACATTCATTGTCTTAGAATACGTGCAGGCAAATCTTCTATGTGTCAAACCCATTTCCACGAATTCACAACTGCACTTTCATGTCATCGTCCTCGATGGTTTTAGTTGCCGTGGGCTGAACTTTAAAACAAAAGCTAAGCTTTCTGCTGAGGCAATGTTGCTGAGAAAGAGTCAACTACCCCAACCAATGAAGAGATTGGTACGTTGCTTGTCCACCATATTATATTTACCTTTCTAAATGCACGTTTTTGAATAATTGCATATGCAAACAATGAAACAAAAGTCCCGTTTACATCCCTACTCTTCGTGTGTTCAGAATGCAAGTAAATTTGTTGAACAGATGGCTGTCATGTGTAAGACACGTGTACACGAAACATTGTTGTTTACTTCTGAGCAAAAAGTTGTGTATTTTGTTCTCTTGCAGATGATGGAGTTGTCAGCGTTCACCACGTTGGAGTGCTGTGTGAAAACCTTGAAAGATCACTTGAATTTTACCAGGGCATCTTGCGTAAATACTTTACTGTGCTATGTGCAGCGTTACTTTTACTACCCCTTTTGTGTCGCTATCTCCCTAATACACACAAAGAGGAGGCAAAGTGGACTCTATAGCTAATTTAAAATAGGTCTTCAAATAAATGAGGCAAGTCCACATGACAAGCTCCCCTACAGAGGTGCCTGGTTGTGGGTTGGCTCTGAAATGATCCATTTGATGGAGCTTACAAATCCTGATCCCTTAAGTGGACGACCTGGACATGGTGGAAGAGACAGACACACTTGTATTGCAATTCGTGACGTATCTAAGCTGAAGACAACCCTTGACCAAGCTGTAAAGCTTTTCTCATCTCATATCTGACTGTTTATGCTTTAACTACTCAAAAGGTATCTTTAATTTTGTTTTCACTATTGCGCACAAATAGACATTTTCAATTCCTAATGAATAGCTACTTGAAGAGTGCCTTACCTCGTATCTTAATTCTGCAGGCGTTCCCTTTACGGTCAGCCGCTCTGGGAGAGCCGCAATCTTTACACGATGGTTGAAACGGGAGAGTTGGGGCACTTAGGGATCCCTTCGATGACTAAACCCAAGCTTTTGCTTTTCTTATTGGTGTATCTGTTTTGATCTTGCTGAATGTTGTGCCACGTTCATGGATTAAGTCCCTTCTGTTGTGGCCGGCTAATGACTATATAAAATGATGACATACGCAATTAATTACTTTTAGTTCATTCATGGCCAAATAAAAGTTTCCTCATACAAAATCCTACATTAATTATCTTGCACTTTAACTCAGAAATTAGCAGGAGGAGATATTTTTAGCAGAAGCACTAAAAGAATCTATAGTCTGCATCTACTAAAGCTCCGAAATTGTTGGCATCTCAGTAAACGGACAACCGCAAAGGCCAGATCTTGCTGTTTCTGCTATGAAATGTCTACTTGGAGAGGCACACAATTCAATAATCTTTCAAGGTACTAGATAATACGTCACAGCATCTGAAAATGAAATCAGATTTATAAGCTAACCAAAATTGTTTAGATCGGAGAGGTAACGCTAACCAAGCTAAAGCTCGGGGAGGTTTCTGATTAGATATGGTAGCAGAAAATATCGGTAAACTTCAGCAGCAACCAAAGGCACAAATTACCTCCCCTAGAAATCATCTTTCCATCCAACAGCATCAGATCACAGAGCCTTAACCGAAGTTGGAGTACGGACAAGATTTCATTTTTTGATATTTCCGTACCCTCCTTCATAGATTCACCCATCATTCTTTTCTCACAGGAGAAATATTTTGCTGCCTCTATCTCCTCTTAAGAATACTGTCTGCACTTCCTCTCACTAGATATATAATAGTTCATTGACAAGTTTCTGTTTCTCTACAAACTATTCTAAGTGCCATATTTTTTTAGCAAGCAAACGTTTTGCCTCCTCAATCTCCTTCAAGTCCTATATGTACGGATGTACCTTGCTTTCTCTTCAACAGCAACTTTTATTAGATCTTCTTGCCTTTCCAAAGCAGCATTTACTCTTCCTGCTTGTCAGACCATTCAACAGATTACATTTATCACAACCCACGTCACATTTACACTTAAAATTGCTGGGTAGATAACCAAGCATATTCATTACATCAAAAATTTTGTAAGTACATCTTGAGGTGATATTGGAAAGCTATGATCTTAACTTAGAGGCGGAGGGTTTTATTTTGTTCATCTGAGGGAGATGTATACAGGAGCCTTTCAAATAAATAAATTTCATATCATTTTTTATATTATTTTTTTGCATGCATATCTTAACGAGTCTTTTTTTTTTTTTTTAGGAGCTGATGAAAGGTAAGGTCCTAAGGATACTATCTATTGCTGGTATAAAGCAAAATCATCCCCATACGGTGAGTATTCATGTACATTTTAGATATAAAAAAAAAACTTCTACAGCAATTAATTTGGAGAAGGTTCCTAATAATTAAGAGCTAGATTGAGATAGATACAGGTCAAGCCTGCTAGACTCTATCGACCATGTTTAACTATCCTGAAAAGTCGATGTCCATGTGTAGATACGTAGCTGGCCATCCTGCTCCTGCAGCTTGAGACCTGAATCCTTTATGAAACGGGAAATAAGAGAGAATTTGCAGAGAATAAAATTATCTCGGAAACAACTATACCTGATGAAATATCAGGAAAGACATGTACTATGTTCAGAACACAATTCAGCCTTTAATCGATATGTAATACCAAAAAAAAGAACACAGGGAAAGTTCAGAGAGCCCCATGTACCGTGGCAAGTAACTAGCTTATCAAAAAACATGCGAACGTGGTTTCTGATAGTAACATGCAAAAACAGTAACCTTGTGCTATAAGTACTCAGGAAGAGGAAGTCGCTAAGTTGAAGAACCTGAAAATAGAAAACTCTAAATTACGATGAAGCAGCGGAGTAATACATATATTGTCTAATATACATATATGCATGAGTGTTCGTAGAAATTGAGTAGCTAACAAAGAGAGAGAGTGAGAGAGCGAGAGGGCTGGGCGACAGAGAGAGAGTGAGCACGCAGAGCTTCAAGCATGAACGCTCCATGCAAGAAAGGAACCATGTGTGCTCACTCTCTTCTGTCACCAGTTCGCTACAAAACCTGAATGGTATCACCCGATCTATATGCGTGGTCTTAACATTCTGCAGCACCACTGTAGAGTACTATATGTACTCTAGCGCGCTGGCTCCTAGAGCTATAGAGATGCGCTAATTTTCGATAATACAGTTGGTGGTGTGCTCTTTTTCTCTATCTTCAATCTTTTGGCTTTGAAAGACGTATCAATCAACAGACTATACTCTCTCTTCTTTTCCCTTATCTATAACGCCAAATACAATCTTTCGGTTTGGGAAAAGAAGTACCCTTCATTCTGACTATTCTCTTATCTCTTCTCTAGTGGACAAAGCTGGGGAGGAAGAGAGCTTGATTTGATGGTATTAAGACTTCACAGGAGAGCCGTGGGGGTTTATATAGAACATGTGAGTCAAACGTGCGGAATATGTATGAGATAATCATCAAGCAATAATGCATTCATGCCGACTTACCATTGGCTTCCTCATTGACTACATACATGTAGGTCACCACAAATTGCGATTTTCATTAGTTTATAACATCCAATCATGAGGAAGATTTTTACCCAACTTTTTTCTTGGGAAAGATATCACCAAAAATTGGTGGCTTTCGTAACCATTGTAAGTAGTGTTTCCAAACTTGGATGGGTCATCGAATTGGAAGTTTTACTGATCACTAATTTGACTGATTCAATTATACTGTTCGAACCGGTATGACATCATAATTTTGTAATAATTATATTAAATTATATATAATATTAATAATATTATTAAATATAAAAATATACCAAAAAAATAAAAATTTTATTACATCAATGGTCGAATCGGTTAAACCAGACCGATCCGACCGGTCAATTGACCTGTTCTCACTGGTTCTATTAAGAACCGGTTTTTAAGGGTAAATCAGACCAGATAGTCGACCGGTCATCGATCGAACCAGTTGGACCGATCGGTCCGATCCGATTTTCAAAACAGAGATTGTAAGTATTATAAATTGAAATAACTTTGCATAATATAACAATAATTTAATTTATTGTTCAAAAATTGATGATTGTGCAAAATTCTTTTTCAATATATGAATAAGAGAAATATTATTTAAGTTAATTTCTTACATCAATAAATAATTTATGATATATAAAGATAATTAAAATAATAATTATGAGCACAATAAAAATTTATGACTAATTTTTTAATGCAAATTTCTTTGGAAAAGTTGAGGATTTATTGTGTTGAAAATAGTTTGAAGAACATATTTATACTTTCTTCATGTTAAGATATTATTTGAGTCTGGTTGACCCGTTATATATGTAGAACATGAAATTATCAATGTTGTCTAATATATATGGTTACATTCATGTGTATTGTTACCCTACAGATTTATATAAAAGCAATACAACAAAACAGATTATTAGCTACGTATTTTTTAGCAACGAATTGGAAATTCCTGCTACATGTCAACTTCTAGCGGCGACTTAAACATTCATCACCCAAAGTCATTGCCAAAGGTCGAGTGTTTAGAGACAAGAATTAATAATGTCGCAAAAAATAAGAACTTTTGGTGGCAAAGTATATAATTTGTCACCAAATGTAGACTTTTGGCGATGAATGCCAAAAGTTGAGATTAAAGAATTTATAATTAATAATGTTAATTTGATAATTTTTTAATGATAAGTGTGCTCAGTAATTCTAAGGTTACTATAATTAACATTTATATATGATTTTTCATATTTTCGACTTATATTTTCTTTATAAATTTGTTTACATATAACATACCTAAAATTTTACATATTAATAAGACAAAAATAATAAATTTAAGTTGACTACTGCTCTTAATAGTTAATATTTATAAACAATAAAATAATAATCCATAAAAATATTGAAAATTATAAGCAATATAATATAATGATCTATGCAGGTAAGTAGTACAAGATTTTAATTAGAAGTTTAATAATTTTTACAGACATACAATAA
The DNA here is from genome assembly GCA_024703695.1 of Erythroxylum cataractarum. Classification (NCBI taxonomy): domain Eukaryota; kingdom Viridiplantae; phylum Streptophyta; class Magnoliopsida; order Malpighiales; family Erythroxylaceae; genus Erythroxylum; species Erythroxylum cataractarum. Next base: position 23,023,623 of record JANJEY010000235.1, on the reverse strand, counting down.
CAACAACATCAAGATCCAATATAAATCCCGCTGATACTCGAAGTCTGGGAAAATCTAATAATATGCAACTTTACCCCTATCTAGCAGAGATGTTGTTACCAAAATTATTACAGGCATATAACAATAAATAAAATTTTACACTTATTCTATAGAAAAGGAAATAAAATAATTATTTTTTTTAGATTTCAAGTAACATAAGAGTCGATAAAAATAAATGAATTCGTTATGTTTAGATTCCCAAAAAGAGTCCTTACACGTTCAAAAGTATCAATTGAAAAAGTCAAAGATCTTTCATAGATGTAGGTTATTAACACTCTCTTCCAACAACTTTTTAGCTATAACTGAACTTACAGAAGATATAGTGAACGAATTCTCATATGCAATATGGATTACCGAATTAGATGATATGCCAGTACGATGTGTTTCACAAGACACAATTAGTATAAAACTTAAATAGCGAGTTAAATCAAACTGCGTAACAAAGCCAAATTTGAACACATGCATACTTGATTGAACATACATAATAATTGGAATCGACGATTATTCCAAAATAACACATTGCCTTAATCTTGTACCAACCATTAAGATATTGTCACCGTTCCATTTTTATCTAAGTTCTTTTCAAAATTTGAGTAAGCTTTACACAAGACATAGTATATACAATCAAACATTCATCTGATAGCTTACTATGATGCAAATAAGATACAAATAATTGAAGAAAAGAGATAATTCAAATGATACTAAATACCTTGAAGAAGAAGTTCAACCATGGAAGGCAAGCGGTAATTAGTGTATGATGAGGCAATTTGTTCTGCATCGATTTGTTCTTCACTACATAGAATTTTCCTATATTCCTTCCAACAGAGCTTATTTCTGCCATCAGAAACTAGTCACCATGTCAATATTTCTCGATGAATTATTGGTATTGATAGTTTAATTTTGAAAATTAAATTTAGCATAAAATTCATTATGCATAATTAAATTTGTTTGATAATCTAATCCCACTAATTGTAGGCATGGAATGAACTGATGCAAAAGACACTTTCTACATTCCATGTCTATGTGATTTGTTATGCTAATTTGTCGATGATAAGTCAAAGTACTACAATTCAGTAGTGGTACAAATTTGGTGTAAAAGCAATCATATGATAAATATGTATGTACATAAACATCTGTTGCAAATTATGTCTTGGTACAAAATCCAACTACGTCAAAGGTTTAAGGTATGACCCTAAGCCAATTACTTCATCCTCATCAAAACCGGCATACCTAACCCATCTTCAAGACAAAAACCAATTACTTAAAGCTAAATTACAATGTAATGAAGAAAAGTTAAAACAAAATAAACAGAAGTTAGAACGAAATAAATAAAAGTTAGAACGTAATGAATGAAAGTTAGCCAAGCTGAAAAGATGATCAAAAAAATATTTGGCTTAAATTACATATATAGAAGTGACGATGAAAACGAATCTTAGTTTGTACATAAGTATATTTTTAGCATCTGTGATTAAAATTTTATGATTTTAATTGTTTATATAAAATGCTTCTAGTTTCTAATTATTTTTAATTTTATTTTTGTATAATATAGCCCAATAAAATAAAAATTCTAAATATTACAAACAATAACATGGATTAAAAATGTGACCAATAATTATAATTAACATGATAAAATTTTCAATAATAATGTTTATTAAAAAAGTAAAAATCATCATAAAACTTTTTAGCTACTAATAAGTTTTGGCTATGTTTTACAAACGGCTAAAAAAATTTTGCTACGAATATTGAATCGTTACAACTAATTTTGGGCGACGATTATTAACTCGCGGTAAATGTTATTACCTAAATTTACTGTAATGTAGCTAATAACATTTAGTCACAAAAGAAAGCATAATAAAATATCATTGGCGACGATTCTGTCTGTTGTCGTATATCTCTTTTGGTTACGTACTATACTCATCGCGAAACATAATTTGTGACGATTCTGTAAAAGCATGATGTATAGTATTTTGCTACCGAAATTTGGCAAAGATTTAGGCGATGATTTATTATCATCACAACATATTATTAGCTACGAATTCTATACTTCATTTCTAAAATCCCATTTTGTTGTGGTGCCAATACATTTCAAATTCGCCAATGTCCAAAAAGCTAATGGGTGCGCAATGCCACCAATAGAATATCTACTATATTGAATTGGAGTGCTCAATGCCTGCAATTGCATATCTACAATATTGAATTAGAGTGCTCAACTCAATCTTCAAGATCGTCCCTGAAATGTTTTAATAGTCATCAAAAACTGAAAAGAACACTAACGAACAGAAAGGGAGAGAATACGGACGGGTAAAAGGGATAATAAAGAAGATGACGAAGGATTACCATTGTTGGCCAGATTAGTTAGGTATGTGTTGAAGCTTGTCGGGCTTCAAGTTATGGAGGGACCCAAGTTTGACCCTAAACATTAACGCAATAACGATGAATTGATCACATTATTATATAAACAAACCTTTTGAGACAGTCCGTATACATTCGGTGTTGCGTGCACCAAGTAATCAAATACCAATCTTAGTCCGTGCCACGGAAGTCTGTCCGTACGCTTATTTAAAGAAAAGTAGACTTCGGAAACGGACGAAAAAGCTGGAGGCTTTAATTAAGTAAACAGCAGAGTGATGGTGTTGCTTGAAAATGACGTTTTCACTTCTTGTCAGTGGAATTCTGTGTCTTTCACCTGATCCAACCGTGTGGGAAAAGCACACTCTGCAGGCTGCTGTCCTGACGTGTAATCTACGGATGGCTACGCTCTTCAAAATAATATAATTAGACTAGAATTAACCGGCATCAACCTAAAATTGATAAGGGATTTTATTAATTAAAGTAAGGTCGTAAGTTTAAATTTGCTTATATATATAATCGTTTAAAATTTAAGGTGAGAGTTTTGTTTCTCACAAGGGACCTACCTGGCTTGAGCGAAGATTAGTATGAGTGTAGATGACTTAAAGATGTCTTCATATAGTTAGGATCCTCTTAAAATACCTCATAAGCAACCCAAAAAAAGAATTAAATAGCACCATTTTTTTAGTTTTATTTGAATTGTTTATTTTATTAAAATTAATATAATTGATTATATAATATATATTTCTTATTTTGAATAATATGAGTAGATTATATTTATTAAATGTGTTTATTTTTATTTTATTTATAATAGTTTATTATTCATTAATGACATAATTTATATCAAATTAGTAAGTTTAATAATTTGTAGACACACGAAAAGAGATTCATTTTATGATATGTGTTTATATTGTGGAGAGAAAAAGGAAGCAAATTAATATAATTAAGTTTAAAATAATTATATATATGCAAATACAAAATTTATTATGAAAATTCAAATTAAATATTAAGAAAATTATTTGTTTTTATATTTTTATTTAAATATAAATCTTAATTCAAATAAAACGAAGAAATTTCAAATCAATAGTTATTACCATTTCACATATTTAATATCATAAATACATGATAAGATATAATTATTTTATTTCAAACTTCTTATCAACTTTTTACTCTAACACTCTTCTTGATAATTATAAGAACTTGGAGCATTACCAATTAATTTTTGATAATAGATATTAATAAAGATACAAAACTAATAATATTTATCTTCTAATATATATGATAGGAAGAAAAAACTAGCATAACGATAAATTAAACTTTCTAATATTGCATAGGAAACATTAAAAAACAGTTCTAACTTTCTTCAATTGTAGAGATATAGACGATAATTATAAATGTGAAAAGATTTCAAGAATTACTAAAAAATTACATATATAATTATTAATTACAATACATAATTCAAAGAAATATATAAAGGGTTTAATTTTGAAAAGAGCATAAAGCAAAGCTTATAATAAATTGTTGGCTTTAACCATGCTATCCAAATTTTGGAACAAAAATTTAAGAAGAAGCTAGTGCTAGTGATTACAAAAGCCAGAAATAGCAAAAGATAATAGAGGATTAAATTGGTGCAAGGATACATGCATATAGTTAAGAGTCATACTTCTTCATTAAGACAGATCATACTTTTTCATTAAGAGAGACATTTGTATGTTCATATTGGTACTTACAAGATTGAGACTCACAACACTTGCTCAGGAGCACAAGTAGGAGTTACTGGTTTTTTAGTACATGTGACTAATTAGGAGACTTTGATAAAAGATTGCTAGAACTTTTGAGGGCTTACTCAAGCTTTTTTTCCTTATGGACATGTCTACAATACCTTAAGAGGAGGCTAAGGAGGTGCTATAATTCATATTAACTTGATGAGTAAAAAGTTGTTACCTAATCTAAGTAATAAGCTCTGAAGTGATTATGTCCTTGGATTTTTCATAAACATAAAATAATCTAGAGTTTCTTTCTTTTCAAATTATATATATTATGCATCCAACACTTATTATAAGAATAGTTCTACCTACTAAAGGAACTGTGGCATTAGATTTGATAAGCCATTGTCACCCTTAGTTTGTAAAGAGCTTGGATTAAATTTTAGACCACTAATGAGTATTTATAGTTTAAAAAGAGGTGAACTAGGGATTCAGAGGATGATTTGAATAGCTTGTATTGGTTAGAGATGTCAAGGAATCTTATCCTTTCCATTATAGAAAGCTTTTGTATGGAAATTAACCACATAATTATTTTTATTTAAGGATGTGCTTTTTTCTTCCACATAATTGCAACCCAGGGTAGTTTTTAAGCTTAAGGTATGAGGATACAGGGTTTTAAGTTGAAAGTCTCAGAGGAATGATTTAACTAAATATAATAATCCTTCTAGTTTGATCTTGGATAATAGTTTAGTAAGATATTCCTATATTGAGCAACAGAATCACTTTGCTAATCATTATTATGAATGATGGAGTAGACCTTAGGCTCTTCAGGGTAGAGATGAATTAGATTGTTTATTATATTGGATTTGAAAGGAGATCCCTAGTTACTTTAGTTATCATGATATAAAGAAGCAAGTTTCCTACTACCAACTTTACATTTTATGCTTTCCCTTCATCTTTAAGAGTTGAGCCATAAACCAAGAAGTAAAAGACTTAGTTTTTGTTTCCTACAAGCTTTTGTCCTTCATAATGCATTTATAAATCCATTTTACCCAAAAGCTTCAGTATTTGTTAGGATTCTCCAACCTCTTTTGGCCATCAAAGCTTTACTAGTAAGCTTCAAAGAGTTTATTTCGAGGCCTCCATCATTCTTTGGCTTACATACCTTGTCCAATTTTACCTTAGTAGAGGATTAGTCATTAGTTGCACGTAGCTATAGGAATCTTCTCAACATCTTGTCAATTGTTTTGATTAGCCCTTTAAGAGAGAAAATCCTCTTTTAGATCTTCTCTACTGGAGGAATTTAGTCCATAAAGAGGATTTTTTGGTAAAGATAGACAGCCCCAAATAGATTAATGGAGGATCCTTACATAATCCTAAAATAGTTAAAAGTCAATTGGAAAGGTGTTTAGCACAAACAAAAACAATGAAGTGATTTTTATTTTTGTTGATAACTAATATAAAGAGCTCTTTGAATGTATTGGAAGAGGACATAGTAAGTTGTGGATTTATCATTAGATTTTAAGAAAAGTAAGAGATCATATGCAAATGAGAGTTAAAAGTAACAATTTTTTGTATTTGTTTTGAATTTTAAAACCTGAGTCAAACCTAATGTTATAGGCAAATAGTTTAAATAAGGACCCCTTTCACAAAATAAATAAGTAAAGGGGTAGTAGATCCCCTTATCTCAATCCTTTCTTACCCTTAAGAAACTTTGTTAGTTCTCCATTATCCAATACATAGTAAGAAATGGTAGTAATGCATTGGTGGATCCATTCAACAACAAAATTGTGGAAAACAGTTGCTTGATTATTTATGAGGAATCTTCAGCAATTTGAATCAAAAGTTTTATGAAAGTCTACTTTAATAACACAATTCTTAGGGATGTCCTCTTATTATAGCTCTTGAATAACTCTTAAGCCATTAAAGCATTATCCCTTATTAATCTTCCTTAAACAAAAGGACCTTGTGTCTCATTGATTGAAGGTACAATGATCTATTTTAGGATGGATGCAAGGAGCTTAGTTAGGATTTTGTAAATGGTGTTACAATATGAAATTCTTCTAAAATTAGTTCTAAAAGAAGGGTTAGGGGTTTTCGGAATGAGGGTTATGAAGTTTTTGTTGATTTTTCTACGTAGTTTCTTTCCCTCAAAGTTTCCTTTTTCCTTTTTCTTTTTTCCTTTTCCTGTATGTCTATCAGAAACAACCTCTCTACTAATTAAGGGTAAAGTTACATACTTTTGGACCTTCCTAGACCCCTCTACTAGGCTGTTGTTATTTTATTCTAAGTCTAAAATCTTGAAACAAATGAGCATTTAGTTCATTTGAACTAGGAGATTTATTATGGTTTTGGCTAAAGATAGTATTTCTACCTCCTCTTTGGTAAATACTTTGGTCAATTTTTTAATACATACTGTTGAGAATTGGTGAAAAATAGAATTTATGTTTAGGAAAAGCAATCAATTAGAGTATCGATTGAATTTTGAAAATAAGGTGCAACTCCTAGCTAATTTCATCTTAGGATAGGGTTAAGCTTCCATCTTACTCAACAAGATAAGTGATTCTATTGAGTTTTTTTTTAGCATTAATAGATCTATGAAAGAATTTAGTGTTTTTATCTCCTTTCTTCAACTACTGAACTATGATCTTTTCCTTATGATATAATTGTGAAGCCCATTTCTTTGATGTAATAATTGAAGGCTCTCCTCTCCTTTTTTAACAAAGAAGCATTCCCTGGATGAAGGATAAGATCCTCTTAAACTTTGATTAGATGAAGATTAGTGCTAGTAATGTTTATATGAGTATTATAGAACCTACTATGGTTAAAGAGTTTGAGCTCATTCTTTACCATTTTTAATTTTCTTATGTAAATGAAAGATTTATATCCATGAAAATCATAAGAAAATCCTTCCCTAATAGAATTTTCAATTCCCTCCACCTTAGTCAAGCAGTTGTTAAATAGGAAAGAGACATTTCTATGCTTAGATAAGAGTAAATTCTTAATGATTATTGGATTATGATAAGAAAAAATGGTGTTTTCGAAAATCGATTTACTATAAATGAATTTTAGAAGCCATTTTTCATTAATCAAAGTTCTATCTAATTTTTTTCTAATATGTCAATTTCTTTTCTTTTTTTTCTCTATGTAAAGAAATTTCTCTCAAATTTTAAGTATCATTAACACAATTCCTAAAGTTCTCATTGTAGTTTATTAAGCTTGAATTACAATTAGCTTTAAAGATGTGGAGGATGCTATGGAAATTCCCTAAAATGATGGATGGAGAGCCTATATAAGAGAGTATGTCACTAAGTTTATTCCATAAAGCATTCCTCTAAAAAGTAAAATTAGATACATGGATAAAACAGAATTGAAAACTATTCTTCTTATGTATTAAGTAAACGCTTAGGGATGGTTGGTAAAAGACAAGTATCAAGGAGGCATCCACTAAATGCATATCATATGTAATAACTAGCCTTCCATTATAATGGAATTGGTGATTAGAAATGATATTCCAATTGTTCCTTAAAAATTTCATATTCTTATAGTTTGGCTTCTTGATCTTGGTTTCCAAAACCTCAATAAGGAAAGGCTTAGTATTATATAAATAATCATACATTGTTTGTTATTTTTGGCATTATGGAGCCCTCTAACATTGTTAGAG
>JANJEY010000235.1:22992115-23010274 GCA_024703695.1 Erythroxylum cataractarum | reverse complement strand
TACATGCATATATGAAAGGAATACCTCATAATATATTATTAACAAGTCATAATGTTAATACATGAATCACAAATATCTATTGGCCTAGGGCACATTACTAACAGAGGAGGCCAAAAAAATATATATTGAAGACCTAAGACAATAAAGAGAATGAAAAAGAAGCGAGAAAATACATTCCAAGTGGATTTAGATTGGCATAAAGTGAATTTTTAAAGACTTAAATTTGATTTTTTGATTTTTCTTTAGTTTTGAAGTTATGTCTTCTATTATTAGGAACTAATCCTTTGTTGTTACTTAGAGTAAATTAACCCTAAGATATATCTTATAGTGATTAGTTTTGAATTTCTGTCTTCTATTATTAGGAACTAATTCGTTATTGTTACTTAGAGTAGTTTAACCTTAAGATATATCCTGTAGTGATTTTATTTTAATTTAATTCACTCTTTAGTTTCATTGAGATTTAATTATGTGTTCTTAATTTTTCTTGAATTAACATTGCTAGCATGTTGATTCAGGTATGATTTTATGCATTTGAGACTAAGAAAATCCTTTATATGAATAAATATAGCATAAATTGAAATAAGTTACTTGCAAACCTAGAGATGGATCCATATAAGTCTTCTGAACTAAAGTCAAATCTAATGGTGAAATTTATAAATCAATTAATGCAATTCTAGGATTTTTAAATAGAAAGGGATTTCAATTAATTAACCTAGGTTTAATTGTCAATAGTCTTCAAAGAGAAATTAGCATAATTGAGGAATTTTCACGATTCAATGAACTATATATTAAACTGATTAATTAAATAATAATTTCACGATAAGGCTTAGGGGATTCAAATTCTAGGTACCACTGTCTTCTTTGATTATTTCTTAGTTTAATCTTAATCAATTATGTTGATTGATTTTAGTTTATTATTTTAATTTTGAATTTGAATAATCATAAGTAACATAATTTGTTAAACTAAATAATAGAATTATAGTAAGTACTAGTACTTCTATTCCTCATCTGATCGACACGTATTCACTAGTCTAGCTATAACTATACTATGCAATTGCGATTAATACATAAAACAACTTAATTAAGTTTTTGGTGCCATTTTTGGGGAGTATAATATTAGAAAACATTATTTTTATTAATAAAGTAGCTTTTTTTCTAGGTAGTTTTTATTTATTCTCTGTTTATATTTATTTATTTTTCCTTGTAACATTTTTTGTTGATCTTTTATTGGTGGTTTATTTGCAAGATTTGGGGGTTTATGGTATGACAGTGCTTATGGCAGTATTGGAAGCTTGGAACAAAAGTTATAGTGATATGTATTTGCAAGCTCAACTAAAATCCACATCATGTTGTGACATTTATAGAGGTAATAATCTTAGTTATGAATGTCAGTTACTAGACTATATATGGAGGCATCCAATTTGTATGGAGAATTGGCCTTAAGACACTCCATACAGGAATACTTATAATCTAGAATGGAGCAGTCATTATGATTTTGCATGGTATAAGTACAATCTATTTGAATTTTTGTGACAACAACAACAACAAGAGAAGTATTAACATCTTAAAGATTTCCTAATGAAATATGTTGCTTTAATTGAGGCTACCCTTTAGAAAAATAAAAGGCTAGGTGTTTTATCCAAATAAACTAAATCAAATTTGAGGGAACATATGGATACCATAACATTATGAAGTGGAGAGGAACTTAAAGATGGGGAAAAAGAGGAGGTTGTTGTTCAAGAAAAGGAGGAGCCAAATAAGGAGGTTACGGGGGAATTATAGATAATAATCTTAAATATGAAGGGTTCCTACTTCTCACAAAACAAGTTATCAGAGTCAATAACAAATCCAGAGGATTTTATTATTCCTTTTTATATTGACATTTCGTTATTAAAAAAGGCATTAATGGATTTACTTGGTTTGTTAATTTGATATCATTTGTCCTTATTATCTTGCAACATGTGACTCATTTGCAAGCTAATGAATCCTTAATTAGGAAAAAAGGTAGAAACAAGCCATTGACCATAAATCTAAGTTAAAGGACTTACTGAGATGTCTAACTAAAAGACTCATAAAGAAGCTTTAGTTAGGAGGTAACTAATAATTAGGTGTTTTTTATTTTAATTAAGTCGTTTGTAAGATTCTCATCAGTAGTTAAGTTTTTTCTTGGTAGTTTTAGTCTTTTGGTTTTAATTTTGTTACTTGAGATTTGATTTAGTTCCTTAGGCTATTAAGGCAACATTAATCTTATACATTAGAATATAGAAGACTTCACTAGCAATGGATGGATGTTGATGGCATTGAATAAGGCTGAAAATATTTTACTATCAAGGGAGTACCAATTATCCTCACTTCCTCCATTGCATTTCATATTTTTTTATTTTTGTATGTTTTGTACATTAAGGACAATGACAACTTAAGTTTCGAGGATGGACATAGCAGTTAGGCTTATCAATTTCATTATAATTAGCTTAATAATAAATAATTTGAGTTTTTTCAAATGGTGTTAATCAAGATGATTAATCAAACTAAAATGGATTTCTTAAAAATTAAAATGATTTGATCACGTTTCTTTTCATTTTCTAGTTTCATTTAGTTTTTATTTTATGTCTTCTATGATTAGGAATTAAATTTTTTGATGGTACTTGGATTAGATAAATCTCGAGAGAGACTTTGTCATGATTTTATTTAATCTAATTCATTTTCTAGTTTCATTGAGATTTAGTTATATGTTATTAATTATTCTTAAATTAATATTATTGGCATGTTAATTTATATATGATTTCATTCAACTTAGATAGAGAAATCCTTTGTACGAAGTCACATATAAACCGAAAGATAGGTTGACATAAACCTTTCGAATTAAGGTCAGACCTAGTAATTAAATTCATAATTGATTAATACAATTCTAGGGGTTTTAGTTAGAAAAAGATTTCAATTAATCAACCTAGGATTAGATGTTAATAGGCTTGAGAAAGGTATTAACATAATTGAGGAATTTTCATAGTCTAATAAACTATAAATTAAATTAATTGGTGAATTAATAATTTCACAAGAATTCCTAGTGGAATTCAAATTCCAAGTTCCATTATCTTTTTTATTGTTTCTTAGTTTAATCTTTGTTCTAGTTAGTTAATTATGTTGATTAATTTTAGTTTATTGTTTTAGTTTTGAATTTGACTAATCATAAGCACCATAATTTTTGGATTAAATAATAAAAAGATGGTAGTAACTTTATTCCTTATAAGATCATCTCGTACTAGTTGGTGTTAGCTACAACTGCACTGTGCACTTATGATTAAAATATAAAAACAACTTAATCAATTATTAAGAATATTATGTTAATATATGTGTTAGCCTTAACTTGATGATAAGGCCTAACCAGTTGAACCTTGCCATCTGGTGGTGATTTGTTATGAGTTCAGTAAGATTGGCTTATACTTAAGATGCAACAAAATGATATCAGAGCATTAGTTTTAAGGTAGGGCATAATCCTAACATGCAGTGAGGTGAGTAAAGGCAGAATAAGATAGGCATTATTGTTATTTATTTATTTAATAATATTTTATCTTTAAACTTAAATTATGTTGTGCTCTAGATATTAAACAAGAATAAGGCAAATGGTTCATGCTTGAAGTTTCCCCGTGAGTGGCTTATATTTAGAGTTTTAAGCAATGATCTTTGAAGTTTAGTTTTGAGAGAAAAACTTATTTTAAAGGGAAGGATTTAAGACTAACATTTTTTAAATATTAATGTTATTGCATTAGTTGTTGAGTTGATTTATTTTTTTTAATGTAATCTTTTAAAGTCTTGTGAGAATGTAAAATATAAAGAAATTATTTTATGCTTATGAAGTAATTTGTATTTGTACTTGTATTTGATGTTTAGTTCTTGATAGGGTAAAGATAATTTGATCGCGATTTAATGAGAATTGTTAATCTAATATGCAATCAAAATTTGAACATTTATCGTTGTTCTAAGTATAAATTTTGACAACACATTAGATTGAGGTGTCTCAAAAAGTTATAAAAATTTAGAGAAATATATACATTTCACAAAAAATTAAAAGTTGATATTAAATTCAAATAGGAGAATTTAGTGAAAGAATCTTGTGGCTTATTACGTTGTCACCACTAAACATTGTTTGGTATTTTGATCATAATTTTATAAGTATATAGGTACAAGGTGACTTAAGAGGTTATGAAAAGTTGAGAGAATTTTCAATAACTATTGAAAAAATACCTAAAAGTGATATTGTCAATCCAAACCCTTAACATTGACTAGTAAAGATCCACAATTATTCATTCTTAGAAACATTTTCATAACTAAAATTATTAATGTTCTCTAAACAAAAGAGAGTAATGAAAAAAAATGAGAGTAAAGCATGCATAAGATCTAAAGAGGGATAATTATTGCACCATTGTTCAATATTTTTAGGGGACCAATTCTCTTATTTAAAGTGATTTAACTCTTTCTCTAATTATTACATAAGTCTCTAAGCTACTTGGAGATGTCCTAGCTCATCCACTAATATTGGAGACAAGTGAAAATAAAGGATTTTCAAAGTAGATATTATTGATAATAAAAGATATTTAGGTAGAGGACAACTTAATTTTGCAACAAAATTGAACTCATAAGTATGCTTTATACTATAATATATAGCCTGTGTATACTAGAATATTTAAAAATAATTACATTAAGGAATATGTATTTTAAATGTATAGTTGAGCATATATATTAAATGTTTACATGATTCAATTCCTTAATTTCGAAATAATTATAAAAACCTTAACTAAGTTTAATAGGCAATTAGGTTTTTTTTAAAATTAAATTGATACAATGAGGTTTTTCTTTTCATATTTAATGTATGGATAACAAAGTCTATAGTGCCAAAACTTTTGAGATTTTTTTCATTTTAGTGCAAAACTTTTTAAATTTTTTTAATTAAGTGACTAACTTTTTAAAACCTTTAAAACTTAGTTCAAAACATTAGTTTTATTAGCTTTTTTTATGTGACTTCTGAAACCATTTTTGGCTATGACATGTAGATATCGAGTAAAAATTTGGTGGATACATAGACATCCATGTGAATTAATACATAACTCATGACGCAAAATTTATAACCCATATCCATAACTCACCTAATTTATTACAAAGTAACCTACACATCCTTAACCCCATATTTTTTTTGAAACAAAAAGACTCAATGCCTCCTTTTTGCTTTCTAAAAACACTACATATTTGTTCCTTTGTAGACTCAACATTGTCTTCTTTTTTCCATATAAAAATACAACTTTTTCATTCCTTTGTAGACTTTTGTTGTTTCCTTTTTCCTACATGCCTTTAATACTTCTATTCTTCTTCCCATATGCATCTCTCGTCTGAAACTTCACTTGCTATTGTTTTTTCATATTTGATGGTTGTTTGTTTTTCTATCTAATGTTTTATATGATTTTCTTGCTTTTGTGATTCCATTCTGCCTATCGACATCAAAAATTGATTACTAGGTATTTATTATTATTTTGTTGTGTCTCATGGGTAATGGTTTCTGGCTATTGGTTTTTAGGTTTCATTCATTGGGAATTTTGGTTTCCTTTAGTAATGTTTCATTCCTCATCCTAGCACATGGTTTATTACCTCTCTTAATGCACTTAAAAGACATTAGGAAATTTGCTCAGTGAATAGGTATTAGAACTGTAAGTACCTATGATAGAATTCTATCTTGCTACATCTTCTACAAGCATTTCATGAAATAACTTACACATGTTCGTCAAAAGAGTCATAGATCATAAAATGGATTAGATCATTTTACATAAATATATCACTTTATAGCCTTGTTTTAACAACATAAGCATGCAATTGTTTGCCTGTAAAACCCTAATACAAATGATAACAATGCTTTAATAAAACAAGGTAGGTCTAATTATCAAGAAAGTAAGAGCCAAATGTAATTAAGTGGTTGTAAACAAGAATGCTTTAATTGGTGTTGGAGATTTAAAATGTGCTTTAATTCGGTAATTCCATATAGGGTGGCATGGGCTATAGTAGTTATGATGGTTTGTCTGAGAATTTGACAAATATATTAGATGCTACGTCACTTTATTTTAGAGACAGAAGAAGATTTTACAAATGCCTATTACACTTTGTTTCTTCTTACGGTCTTTTGGGTTATCATATGATAACACATTCCATTAGAATTCCCTCTGAAATAATACTTGCGTAAAACTTAGAAATATCAAAACATATATAGTGAGTCTATAATATTTATGCAACTGATTGTATTGTATTTAAAATGCATTTTATAGCAGTGTTTTAAAATGGAAAATTAAAGGAAAAATTTGAGAGCAATGTTTGTAACGTATAACAGGAAAAAGGAAACCTATAGAAAAAATGCAGCAACTGATGGAGATGATAATGATGGGAATGATATACAAGATGAAATTATAACATATTACTTTGAATTAGATGACAATTGTAGCTTTAAAAAAGATGGTTCAGATGTGGATGAGGGGCTAAGACATAAATCAAAAGTTTGTAGATTTAACCCTTATAAGAAAATGATTGAGATTGATCTTGATATGTTGCTTGATGATTCTAACCAATTCAAGGCAACATGTCATAAGTTTGTTGCTAATGAAAGAAGGGAGTTTATTTTCATGAGAAATACCAAAAAAAATTATAAGCATTAAACGTGCAAGTAAGTACTACAAAATGGTACATTGTGGCCAACATGTTAAAAGATTTAAATAGTTTTCAAGAAAGTATTTTTAAATTTTCTAGCACTTTTAAATATAGTCTTCATTGATATTATGGACTAAATACTCACACTTATGTATACAGGTAATGCAATCTTATTTTTCTAATGACCTCTCAAGATTCACTTCATTGAAGCTAATAAACTTGAGGAAGTTTGTTAAGAAAGATTTAAGAGTTGATGTTGGATACAATGTTTACTATAGGGTTAGGAAGTTAGTGATAGAGGAAATGCATGGAGATGTAAGAGTAAGATATAACAAGTTGTGGAATTACAGGGAAGAATTTTAAGGTCAAATCTTAGTAGTAGAGTTAAATTGATTGTAGAAATGCCATCACTTAGAGATGATTTGTAGCCATATTTTGATAGAATATATGTGTTTTAAAATGTTACAAGAAGGAGTTATTAGGAGGACGTAGATGTCTAATAGGACTAGATGATTGCTTTCCTAAAAGGATTGTAAAAGAATAAAAGGAGAGCTACAGATAACAGTAGGAAGAGACGACAACAATCAAATGTTTCTTATGGTATGGTTTGTGGTTTATATTGAAATAACAAAACTTGGAATTGGTTTGTAGATTTATAAAGACTTGGATCTAGAAGATAGGGGTAGATGGCGGTAATTTTTCATCAACAAAAGGTATACTGTAAACTTTATATGCTTCAACATATACTTACTGTTATTACTTATTAATTATTTTTTTCAAATGAATGTTATATAGGGTCTTGTGTAGGCACTTGGTAGGTAAAGTAAGGTTTTATATGAGATAAATATTTACCAATTAGAGAAAGAGAGATCACAAAGGACTTAAACTAGAATGACTATTCTGGCAATATTGTATATCATCTAATGAAGTTTTTTTTAATTAAACGAGTTAGAAGAGGAGTTGAAAAATCCTTATAGGGATCTAATTGGAATTTATAAAGAAATATGGTCAAGAACATATTTCAATAATTTATTCATATGACTTATTCTGGATAATAATCTTTGTGAAGCATTTAATGGAAGTATAATTGAAGCAAAATCATTATCACAATACTTGAGGAAATTATAGTGCTTGTGATGAAGCAATTAGTTAAGAATAGGAACATGGAAACTAAGTAGAGAGATAACATTAGCCCAAGAATAAAGAACAAATGAGAATTAAAAAGGAGTTTATCATTGATTGTGAACTTGGGAGTAATATATGATTAAGCCAGTTCAAAGATTGTGAACAACGAACAAGTATCCACAATCTTACTAATATATGATTAAGCCATTTCAAAGCGATAAATTATGGCCTAAAACTATTTCAAAAAAATTTAGGCAAGTTACAGAAGAATATGAGAAAGGAGAATTGGGAGAATAATACCAAAGGCAACAAGATGTCAAAAAGAGAAATGAAAATGACTTGTCAAACATGCTTCTAGCAAGGAAAATAAAAAAAAATGTCCAATGAGAATGTGTTGCAACAAGTTTCAACCAATATACACATAAGTTAAGTTATTAGTTGTTTATCTCTTACTCATATGTCTTGAACCTTGAACATTATTTGTTTTTATTTTAAAAAATGCAGTCTACAATTGATATCTAAGCAAAATGTTCTACTATTAGTCCTTTAAGTCGATCACCAATGTCAAAACCAAGTAAAAGAAAAAGACCAATTTGTGGATATGGGGAATTATGAGATAAGGATCCTCAAACACTGGTGACAACTAACAAGGCAAGTTATAACATAACAGTGGTTACATATATTGAAAATTACAAAGCTTTATGAGTTCTAAATCAAATTTAACAATCGAGTTAATTTTTAATTCTATATTTTTATTTTATTAGGATGAAAAGGATTAAATCAAAAGCTTCAGGAAGTATAGTACAAAGTCATTGAATTGAATATTTTGGTATGTCCTATAGATAAAAGTATAGGATTATGTAGTAATAGGATATGGATGCTTTTGTAATAACCAATGAATTTTCCCTTGATGAGGAAACATTTTTATTTATAAGACCATAAACAATTGTAAACATAAGCTCTTATATGATTAGTTGCAACAGTTGTATGAAAAATACAAAAAGTCATTACAAGGAGAGACATGATTGGATACTTTATAGTTCTAATATTGCCTTCTTTCTAAAATTTTAAGGGAATTAACAAATCATGATGATCTTGATGGACTAGGTATTGTTGCATTCAGGAAATCATAGCAATTAACAACTTGGATAATATAGCAATTGTGAAATTTAACATCTATAAGTGGTTAAAGTACTAAATAAAGTAAGAAATCATAACAGCTAACGGCTTGAATGCTATAGGAAAAATCATTAACAACTAACAGCTTGAATACTATAGCTTCTCTTAACTTACCTATTTATGTCCTATTAGTTCTCATGAATACCATAAATCATTATATAAATCCTAGTTATAGTTAACCTGTTTAATAAGTTAAAGACTAATGTGAATGTTTGTTTATTCTTTCATTGTAAAGCAAGTGTGTTCTTTTCATTAATAGCAATCTTTAAAAGAGATTTCCCACATCAAAATAGAAATATGCACTAAAATAAAGAATAGCTGGATTTTTTAGAAGTACAACTTCAATACGTTTACTTTAATGTTTCTTTCACAATGCACAAATTTAAGAATGGCTCATCACCAAAAATAAATGCAGGAAAAATTTGTGAAGTTTTAAAAAAAAACTTCAAAATTTTTTTTTTGAAAAACTATCACCTTAAGTTTCTCATACACACTTCTCTCCTCCATCCTTTCCTTTTTTGTTTTGTTCCTCACGAAAACTTGAAATTTCATCTTAAACTTCTGCATCCACTCATAACAATTTTTAATGGCAACCACTAATAATACAATACTCAATATTTTAATTTTCTATTTTAACATTTTTTCTAGCTTATTTTTTCTTTTTCAACAGTCCATTTATGATACTCAAAGCTCTTTCACAAATCAGAGAATCAACCCACTCAAAAAACCAAAAATTTTGATGTTAAAATTAAATAAATTAACAACAGCATCAATATTAAAAAGTCAAAAAACTTATAAAACCATAAAAGTAAGAGATAACTCACCTTAAGTTGAGCACAAGAAACAAAATGTCTTCAACTATTTCTCTTCGTCCATGAAGTCTACATAACAACTGTTAACTCCCAAATGGCCAAATATAAAAAACTCTTCATCCAACATAGTCGTCAAACTTGCATTTGTTTTTTAACTCATAATGCTCAATCTTGGCTAGTTGTATTAGAAATTGTAACATAATAAGAAGTTTATTTTGGAGTTCAAAGGTTAATAATCAATTGGAATCTTAATTGAGGAGAATTAATTAATTTTATGCAACAGAATCAAAGTCCTATTCAATTTGTATAAGAAGCAAATCTAAGCCATATACAAAGTTTTTTAGGTTCTAATCTTAACTTATCTAAAATAAATATTTCAAAGGTTGTCCATATATTTCTAATATTAATAAGATAAGCTTTATTACACAATTGTAATAAATAATCCATTATGTTTTGGACTAACATATTGGTACAATAACATTTTGACAAACTTTTACTTCTAATCATGTTAATCAAAACTATTGAATAACTTATCAAAAATCAAGTCTATTGAACATAAAGGGTTGTTTTTAGAAAGTTTTGCAAAATTTGAAACTTGTCCATATTAAAATGCTCACTTATAGTATACCATTTAATCACTATGAAAAAGAGCATATTAAAGAAAAGAAAGTTTAAATCATAAACAAACAATCTAGTTGAATACAAATTTTGGAAAAGAAAAGAAGTCAAAAGAAACAAACAACCATATTTTAAACCAAAAAATATAAGAGAAACCATTAGTAAGTTTCATAAGCTTACCAAATCTTAGAAATCAAGTATGCGTGTGTGAAGTTAACATTGCACACCTCCTTCAATTGGTGAAACCTAAGAAGAGACATGGAGAATGTCACTTCTCATGTAAGAAATACACAACTGAAAAAAAGAAGAAAAGGGAGAAACAAAGATATTAAACCTGATTACCTTACAACACCTAGCCTCACTGATTCCCTTAACACATCAAGACTTGTCAAATGAATCTTCGGCTTTAGTATTCTATTGAAGGTGAAAACCCAAGAATTGATTGATTCTCTTAAATAACCACAATTACCAAGAGAAGAGAACTAAAATTTTTAAAAGGTTTAAACATCTCAAAAGATCTTGACGCTTCAAATTTTGTTATCCCTCTAATGTATAGTAATTGATTGATTGGTGATATATAATTATTCTAATAGACTTGAAGTATACCTTTATTGGTTATGTGATTGTATTTACAATGCTAGTGCCTTTATAAAGGCGGTATGTTGTATTGTGAGATGTATGTGATGTGTAGTGATAAAAGATTAGGAAGATGTTATTCTATTTTAGGTCCAATCAAATATTACAAATTCATTAATGGAGATGAATTAAACTGTCATCTATTTTAGGTAGATATAGAATATTGTCTATACTAGTTTTTGTAATTTATATAATTTTGAAATAATGCATAAAATATTTTTATATAGGTACCGTGGTGGAGGACAATGTTTTATGATTTATCGGTAGTAGTCGAGATTATTGCATATACTGTAAGTAGTTTTCTATTTATTTTTATTATTTTCTATTTCATAAAATACTATTTTATTGTGTTATTATAGGTAAAAGAGTCTATGAATGGATGGATTTTAAGAGCGATTCATGAAATTTTCTTTAAAGTCCGATGTTGAACCCTCGGTTTAATGCCTGATCATATTCTAATATGTTTGTTGCTTTTAGGGATCGCAGTAGGCCTTCAACCTGATTAATATCCGCACTACCTGACCCAATGGATTTGGATATAGATAGTAAATCGTAAAAACTGATAGATATGAATATGAATTGAGTCATAAAAAATGGATATAAATATGGGTAGCGTAAAACTCGAACCATGGATGCCTATATCCTACCATTTTTTATTAACTCTATTTTTTTATTTTTTCTTGAATATTTATGGTTAAATATAATAAAATTTTAAAATTTTATACGAAGAAACAACTTTAAAATCTTCACTTTACTCCGCAGTACTCACATTTTTTATCATATTTTATTTTTCTTATAAGATGATAATAATGCAAATGATATAGAGATAGAGTTTTAACTTTTGAATGTTGTAGAGTTCACGTAAAGACAATTTGAAGTTTTAGTTACACTACAAGAAAATAAGGCATTCTGCGACGTTTTTAAAACGTCACAGAATGTCCAAAAACGTCACAGAATGTATTCTGCGACGTTTTAAAAAACGTCACAAAAAACGTCGCGGAATGTGGTGTAGGTAAAAGGTTTTTGCGACGTTTTATAGAAAACGTCACAGAAAAAACTGACATTCCGCGACGTTTGAAAAAACGTCACTAAAAGTTTGGACAATCCGCGACGTTTTTAAAAAACGTCGCAGAATGTCTTCCGCGACGTTTTTATAGAAACGTCACGGAATGTCTTTCGCGACGTTTTTAAAAACGTCGCGGAATGTCTTTCATGACGTTTTTATTATTATTTATATTATGTTTCATTTTTTCATTTTTTTCAAAAATCATATTAATTTAATAATTTTAATAATTATTTTTTGAAATACAATTTTTTAAATCTTATTTGTTTAATAACTATTTAATATTATTTATTAAACAATATTTGCAGGTATAAATTTATAAAAGTACCTAAAATGATATCCTATATTAACTTATATTAATACCATGTCATACCAAAACTTATAATATTCGTAACAATGCAAGGAAGGTTTAGTCTTCTGGTTCTGTTGAAGTTGACAATCTTTTCGCATGTGTATACAATACAACTAAAAAAGATAACCCCATTGTCCCATAAACTACTATGTTATTGCACTTTCTATCCCCAGGAAGTAATTAGGAACCCTTTCTTTTAGGGTCGGATATAAAAAGAAGCATGTATTAGCTATATTTCTATCCCATATATTGCACATGAAAGGGGTGAAGCTCAACATAGAACAAAGAGAAGGAATCAAAAGAGCAACACAATCATCAGTCAGAAAATATCAAATATACCCATCAGTTCCTCTTTTGTTCTCTTGGCCCCATTTTCCCTCCCACCTGATTGCCCTGATGAAATGTTACAAATAAGACTTATGCCTACTCTCAATCTTCTTGCCTGGGACTCCCATTAGCATCGCCATCATCTAGCTGGACCCATAAACCTTGGCTTCTTTCTGCTCCATTTTCCCAAGCTTGTTGCCTTACACTCCTGTCATTCGTATCACCACCATCAGAGAATTGTGCCCATGTAGTTCGACTCTTACTGCCACCGACTTTATCCTCCTCACATCCAGCAACTGTCTTTAGGAGCTCAGATTGCAATGATGGACAGTGCTCTTTCAGATGTTGAAAACCATCAGAGTGCATAACAGCTGCATCCAACAAGATGATCAGAAAACACATCATAAGATTTGTGACTTAAATGACTGAGAATAACAAAAGAAACTTCAAAATAAAGGAATAATTATGAACCGTCTGGTAGATCTTTGATCAGGAGGGAGCAGAAATTGAAAAAAGAACATTAGCTCAGTAACTATTGATCACAAATAGCGGTGATCTTACATAGCTAACACGTCAGAACAGATAAGAAGAAACCCATATCCATAACATAATGTTGATGTATTAGTCAACGGAGGAATGGTTAAAAGATCAAAGCCAAAATCAGCTGATATGCAGCGATGGTACCCCTCCCATCTACACACATAAATGTACAAACGCATGTATTATATCTTCTGTTTAAGCTAAAAATCACAAGCACTGACATTGAAAGAATGTCTGTGTTAATTCGGCGAACAAACTGTTTTTTGGTCAGTAACCTAGAATGGCAAGTTAGTCAAACAAACCAAATGACTTGTTTATGAGGAACCATTACTATACAATACTATTATGCATTTAAGCCTAGACTTTGGTTTAATTATATCTGTTCATGATAGATATGCATATAGGCATATAAGATGCAAGTTTAGGTCAAATTAACTTCATGCATAGGTTCTCTTATTTGAATTTTCCCCTGCCAATCAAACTGTTAGAGCCAATTGGTAATAGAAATGAAACGGCACGTATTTAACCTTGGAACAGGGAAAGGAAAATAAAAAAAATCTTTCTTCTATTTCACAACATGAAGAAAAAATTTAAAAAAGAGATAAACCTATAAAGATGAATACGTTGACAGCTTCTTAGGGAAACTTAATGATCATAACTTGGGAGTATAGTAAAATTTCACTATAATATCATATACATTCGTTAACAAATGAAAATGTTCTTTCCTTTGTTGTTATTCCATCAATCTCTGGCATCCAGCGTGTGGTACTAGTATGGCGTGAAATGGAAACTTGCAAGCATTTATGAAAGAAGGAACTCACATCATTGCTAAGAGTATCAATAAAAACTTTTCTTGCATTTCCCATGGGACCAGTTGCTGATCAACTGCCATGAAAGTGATCATCCTCGCAACTATCTTTAATTTGTTTCTCCACAAACGTGTAATAATTTTAAGAACAGTAATGCACCTGACCAGAATTACAAGTAAAACTTCTGACACAAATAATTCCTATCTACACCCACTGTGCCTCATATGTTGAAGAAAAGATTCATGATGAACAAAATATTGTATGGGTATTATACATACACCAACGCAGGGTGTACAGCTTGGTCAAGCCAAAGTCAGAACCAACCCTGTAACCAGAGCCCATAAACAAACAAGAATACAACACAAACCATCTTCTCTAACTCATGAAATAACCAACATACAGGATCAATTCACGACTAATTGCAACTCAGAGTACCTACAGAAACAGCATAGATCTTAAGTGCATTTGGATATCAGTTAGCATATGCAAATTCAACATGAGCATCATTTTGATAAGAATCAGAAACAGCTCACAGTGCTTCTATGCAAGATAAATGAATTCATAACAAGAGGAATTTACCTTTTAGATTTTCAACAGCAAACCTTAGGCAAATTGATTTCAAATCCATAGCATGATAACGATCAGCCAGAGATAGAATATTGGCCACAGAATTCACGGATATGTCCTTGCAGAGTACAGATTCACACATCAATCTAAGTCTAGGTAAGTCATATCTGTCTGCCGCAGCCAAAAGTTTTGCAGCTAATGTGTCCGACACTGAGGGCATAGAAGATGAACTTGATGGAGAAAGCTCGTTGTCTTCAATCAACGTATCCTTATATACGAAGTGTAACAAAGCCTTCCAGTGCACATGTAAGAAAATATAAAAAAGAAGGTTAAATATATACCTCATATGACAGGTTATACCTTTCACAATACAGATATCTGTACATTTCACAACTTACTACTAACCACATTTTTCTTTAGCCTGTTCTTTACATTCTAATCTGCATTGGCATTGAGTATCTTAAATGTTTTCCTATGGTGAAAATCAATAACGATCCTTATTATAAGTAGATGGTGAATACAAATTGTTGGACCAAAATGAAGTTTCTTTTATATGAGATTGCAGAGAGTTCAGTTCTGATGCTTTAATTGAGTCGGACAAAAAAGGAAGTAAAAATCTTTTTCGTCCACTATATCATGCTGGTAAGCTTCATCTGCTAAAACATGAACGATTACTTTCTTTTTTCACTTAGGTTGCTTCAAGTAAATATCATTAGCAGATAGAGTACATAATTTTAGAACTGTTATTTACATCAATGAACAAAATGAATTACTTTGGAATAGCTGTATATCATACATATCTGTATCAGTGCATGGTTCTAACTAATGCTTCCTTATCCCAAAGTAAACAAAAACCACTGAGCATATATGTATACCTTGAAAACCTTAGGTTCCATATCTGTAATAACAATTTCGTTGTTTTCTTCCTCCATCGCATCTAAAAGCTCCCTTTCAAAGATAGGAGATCTAGCGGCCAACACCAACTTGTGAGCATGGAATTTTTCTCCACACACATCAAAAGTGACATCAGAAAATTCCTCATTCTCCAATAGCAAACCGAACTGGGAACCAATATCCGAGTCGGGAACCTTTATAGGATGCAGCCTGGAGCAATCAATTGCAGAAACCACGACACCAACAGTGCAGTGAATCTTCAAGCAATCATTCTTAAGGAAATCTGACGTTTCAAGCATTGCCCTCCGGAAAAAACGCTTGTAACCCCTGAAAAATATAAGGAGAACAAAGAAATAACTACAATAAACCAGAAACCCTAAGTTGATGGCATTGCAACAAAGTTATAGGAAATGAAGGAAGCACACACAGACCACATGCTGCCGCGATACTTGAGAGTGTAGGGGCCACTCTCGAGAGAACGATCGAAGTGGCTATGAACCTTGTGTTTGCCTTGACCGCTCTGGTCAATGAGGGTGAGCTCGAAGAGGGCGCGAACATCAGTGCCGTCGCTGGCGAGAGCGATGAAGACGGAGACGTAGGAGGAGTTGTCCTCTGTATTTTTCCCATCAGGATAGAAGAATATGGCCCACTGGTAACCCCCAACCGTGAAATTCTCGCTGGCTATGTGCTTTCCGATTCCGATCCCTTTCGCTAAGGAGTATCCCTGGATTGTGAACCTGTGCGAACCGTTTATGGTTTCCGTTATGGACAGGGATTTCGTCGGGCTGCATGACTTGCTTGCCTGCGGCATCGAAACGGACCAGGACCAGGACCAGCGTTTGTTTGTGTTGGTTTGGGACGGAGAGACTATTTTTTGAGGCGATGCAACGAAATGGATGGGAATGAGATTTTCAATTTTAATTCATACACCCACTAACAAGACAACCAATCACCCACGTCCACGTCAGCGAAGCTTACTTTATGGTTCATCAGCGTTGCGGCGGTGGAAAGAACAATAATATTAATACGCCCATTCTCAACAATATCTATATGTAAAAATAGAGATAAAAATAGGGAAATATTTGTATTAAAAAAATCACAAATACAATGAATAGTACATGTGATGTGATACTGGAATTCGTAAAGAAAAGGAATTAAAATTCTCATTTCCAGATGCCTACAACAATAAACACAACCCTGGACATCTAGCTGAAATTACAATGGCCAATTCAGAAAACAAGCACTTACAACAAACCTAAAGGTTAGTGCTGCATGAAAATCTGACTACTGCTTCTTTCTGCCTGATTCACATATACAATGCCTTCCAATTTCGTATAATCTAAACCAAATTATTCCTGATTGTTACCACGTAAACAAGCTGAACCTTTTACCACTCCTAACATTATTCTCTCCAGTGGAGTCTGATTCACTTCCCACTGTTTCTTCCGAGCTGCAATCACTTGGAAGGAGTTGAATCCGATCTGCATTCTCTATAATCCAGGTAGTGACTTCTGGAGATGCTGCCCATTCTGCCACTGCTTGCCGAGTTGATTCCCGTGTGAAATCATCCCACTCTTTCTTTGAGAACTTCTTCCGCTTGGAAGTCTTGTGGAAGGTAGAGTAATAATCTCGCTGCTCGGTTGCTTGCGGACGACCAGATGGTGATATCAAGCCTGTCAAAGCCAATACAGAATCATGTGCTGCTAGAAAACTGCCACAAGATCACAACACACAGCAACCTGGTAGACGTTCCATAAGTATACAGCCAATCAGAACGACATTTCAATACGACATCATATGGATCCACATCAGGGCAACCAGATTTAGTGGCTAAAAACCTCCCAATAAGGCAATCCAAAAGTTTTCACCCACTGAAGTTAACACATACACAGTATTTAATGCCAAGTTTCACATAGAGAAGAGTACAAGCTCTCAATATAGGCTAAATATAAGGAGTATATGTTTGTCCGCATCAATCTCTTTGCACGAAAATAATATCCCAATCTAACTAGAAATAAGCATAGAACAATAGGATAGTTGATTGCTACCAGTATCACAGAATCAAGAATATAAAAGTAAGACCATTGGTAAATCTAGTACCTTTGACAGGGGTGGACCATGAAGATGGGCTCTTTGGACTATTCCACATCTTCCCTCCAGGACTTGATTTTGCCGACCTGCTCAGGAATTCAGTTCGATTTTTCTTTGTTGATAATTGTCCTCTTTGTTGGAGCCAAGCACTTCCACCAGCAGAAGACATGTCATCCCTTAATGGAGAAAGGAAAAAGTACAGGTGTAGAAGGTTAGATCATAAAACAGAATGACCTTCCGCAATATCAGTTTGTCTTTATCCATGTACAATCACAATCTTAACAAATCCTTGTATGTTTTCCTATCATCCAGCGATCATAACTGAAGATCTTATAGTTTAAGGCCTTAGCAGTCTAGTCTCAGCATTATATATCAAGCGGAACAATTGATCTAATAACTACAAATCTTTCATAAATTTATTAGTTAATTTTTAAAAACAATGGAAGAAATGGTAGTAAACGGAGG
>JANJEY010000235.1:22770609-22784260 GCA_024703695.1 Erythroxylum cataractarum | reverse complement strand
CTATAATTAGGAGATATACACATATATTAGAAGATTTCAAATAATCACTAAATATAGGAGGAATATTCACTATCCATCATCAAGTTACCACATCATCACATAATCATGCTCATTATCACTGTGCCACACTCACACAATAACCAAAGAGCTGCAGATATAATTTTTTAGGATTTCATCCTTATCACGTGTATCTCATAGATTCCTTTTTTAGATCAAATAAGGAGGCAATAATTACATGGACTTCTAATAAAACACAAACTCCATCTTTGATATGTCTAATTTAAAAATGCTAAAATTAAATAAAGAATATATAAAATATATTCTAACATATAGCTTCCATATCGAGGTTCCTGTCACAGACTCGATATAGGTCCAGTTTATACTGATTGAGATCCATTTTTTACCCAAATTTTGACTCATTAATTTAGGTCATTTATTGAGACACTTTATTATCTTTATCTGAATCAAATTATATAACTCAACTGGTAAATTATTGTAAAAATAAAAAATATAATTAATAGTTGTCTACAAAAATATCTCTTGTCTGTTCCACGTCTCGAACCCTTTCTTTATCGCAAGTTAATAAAACGCATAAACTGGCTTATAATCCCGTTGATTTTGAAATTATATTCCTTTTTTTTAATTCTTCGCGAATCCTCCTTCCTCTTTCTTCACAGTTAAAGGCTTCAAGCATGCACTTTCTATCTCTTGATCCTTTCCGTATTTATTTAAATTGAAATAGCATGTTTTGTTATGATAGATACTGTCTAGAAGCTGCACTCGAAGTTTATCAGGTGTTGTTTTGGTACTGAGGTGTTAACTGTTTCTGTTCTTCCAATGGTGGTGCTTGAGACGCCGGAGGCTCGTACCGCCGCCGCGGATTGCGGTAATGCTGTCGTCAATGACTCGTCATCTTCGGACCTGAATCGATCATGTTGTCGGAGGCCGAGCAACGGAAACTTGATCGGAGACGTGCAAGATTCGGTAGCCGCGTTGGGTGATTCCGAGTCCAATAGTTTATCCGCCAGGAAGAGCCTAGAGGAGGAGATAGATCCGGCCGCGACGGTTGCGGAAACGGGCGGTGCTAATGTGAATGGAAAAGAGCGGGGAGGAGGTGACAAGGAAAAGATTGAGGATCGCAGTGAAAAGGATTTGAAGTTTCTGTATCGGCCGACGATGCCGGCTCATCGTAGTATCAGAGAGAGTCCGTTAAGCTCCGTTGCGATATTTAAGCAGGTAGCGAGTTTCTTGTATTTTTTTAACGGATTATCTGGTTAATTTTCAACGCATTTTATGTGAATGGTTAAAATTCAGTTGGTCTCGTATTTTCAAAAGCAACTTATTGTTTTTGAGGTATGTGGTGATTCATACACTCATTTGTTTTGTTTAGAAGTTTAGTTCATTTTTATAATTGCATTTTTGGTTAATTACATTTTGTGGTGGGGAAAGACTATCAAGTAGGTAAGTGCAAAAAGAAAATAGCTTGATTTTTCCGTTCTATGATGGCAAGTGCACTGGAAAGTGACATGCACCAAATGCCTTTTTGCTTTAAATTTTTCATTTTTATAATTGTATTCGATTCTAACTTAACTGACCCTTTAAAATTATTTTTACCAGAGTCACGCAGGTCTCTTCAACCTCTGTGTAGTGGTCCTCGTAGCTATAAACAGCAGGCTTATCATTGAAAATTTAATGAAGGTTTTTCATCTCTATTCACAAATAATGACTGGTTTGCAATGTTTTGGACCTTCTTTTCTATTCTTTTTTTTTGGTGCGTGAACTTAAAAGGTGATGTCTTTCTGGACAATTTACAGCTATAGAGTTTGTTTGAGGGGCTTATCTTGTTATTTTGCAGTATGGTTGGCTGATTAAGACAGGATTTTGGTTTAGCTCAAGGTCATTGAGAGATTGGCCCCTTTTTATGTGCTGGTAATTTTCCTAGAGCATTACACATTTCTTTAAGTTTTTTATTTTTGGTTTTTCCGGTTTTAGTTCATATTTAACTAAAAGCTTTTGGACTTATGGCCGTCCTTGCAGCCTTACTCTGCCCATATTCCCTCTTACTGCTTATCTAGTTGAAAAGTTGGCGTATAGACAGTGTATAGCTGACCCTGTAAGTTTTAAACTCTTGACTGCTTAATATAATATAGAGGACATGATTTTCTGTTATTGAAGTTGTTCAAGTTTAAATATGAGTTTTATGTTGCAGATTGTTGTTATACTTCATATATTCATCACCACAGCAGCAATTTTGTATCCCATTTTTGTGATCCTGAGGTCTGTTTCATCTCCTTTTTGCTTTCAGTTACCATCAAAAGGTTGGATGCCTAGAACTGTGTGTTTATGGTACCTCGTCACGTGCTTGTTACTGATTTGCTAATTTTTGTGATCTTCAAGGAGCAAATCATGTCATCCACCTGGTGATTTGGTGTTGTCTCTTCAAATAGGATTGAAATTTCATATGTTGTAGGACTGTTTAGGTTTGGGGAGAAACAGTATTATTTTGCATTTTCTCGATCATCATAGTCATGATTTTTCTGATAGAATAAACATTTTGGTATATGAAATGCTCAAAAGGTGCAAGTTGGAGTCCTGAAAATTTACATTTTGATATCTTGCAATTTATGAGCTTTTTTGCTCCTGTTATCCTTGTCCATCACAAGTTCATCATAAGATCTGTAGTTGTCTTTCAGTGCTGGAGTGTTCTTTTTTCAGCAAATTTGAAAGGGATATGAGGTTCTTACAACAAGGTAGTTAGAATTCAATATTAATTTGATCTAATCCCTTCCAGCAAGTAGGTAAAATTAGACAATTTGAGGAATGATACGTTTATAACCCTGATCCAGTGTAAAGATATCTGTATAATTCATGTTAGAATGTCACATGATTGTTCCGCTACTCTTTTGTTCTTAGTATCCATCAGTTGAACATCTTTTTCTCGGAGTGTATTATTTCTATCTTATTGCAAGAATGCTAGTGGAAATTCTCACTTTTTTCATTTTTTTTATCATGCAGTTGTGATTCTGCCTTCTTGTCTGGTGTTACGTTGATGCTTTTTGCTTGTATTGTATGGATGAAATTGATTTCTTATGCACATACAAACTATGATATGAGAGCAATTGCCAAATTAGTTGAGAAGGTGAGCATAGAATTTGCTCTAGTATTTAATAGCTTTGTGCAGCTCTGACATGTTTCCATTTGATTGTCTGCACCTGCCTAAATGTAAAACGTGTAAAATACATTTGTGTGCTTCCTGACGAAGTTTATTTCAGTAATTAGTTAATAATTACTAGAAATAAATCCTTGTCCCTACTCCTAAAAGAAGTCCTAGAAAAAGAAAAAACAACAAAAAAGTGAAAGAAAAAGAAAAGCTTGGATGGCTATTCTATCTTTTGCACCAATTCCTGTGAATGTTTGTCTTTGCAGCTATCTTGATGATTAATTGGTTCTTCCATGCTCAATCATTTCATATAGGGAGATACATTATCCCATTCTATGGATGTGGATTATACCCAAGATTTCAACTTCAAGAGCTTGGCATATTTCATGGTTGCTCCTACATTATGTTACCAGGTGAACAGTTTTTCTACAAGATAACACAAAAGATTTTTTTCTCTCGTGGCTATTGTAATTTTAACAAGTGATACTGACTTGTTATGAAAATGTTTAACTCATGACATTTGATATCTCTTAACTAGTTTGGGATTGGTTTTCCACTGTAAAGGTGCTTGTGAGTGGATGATTGCTATAGTGTGCGGGCACAAAGGAGATTTATGGCTGGGGATGTTGCAATAATTCATGAGTTCTTGCAGTAAAATCCTTGATATTTGTTGCATGTTCATTAATGATTTGTAGCGTCCTTGCATACACCCATCTATGTAATCTTCAGCTTTATTTTTGTGTACCATAATGTTGAAACTAATCTAATTTACCTTTCATATTTTATGATTTATGTCAATTAGAGTAGGAACTTTCTCTTGCCCTGTTCCCACCAAACTTGTAAACAATGCAAATTAGGCAATATTTTATGCCCTATTCTATGTTGTCATCATCACCACATTATCTAATCTTAATTTCTATACTTGTTTGTAGCCAAGCTATCCTCGTACAGCTTCTGTTCGGAAGAGTTGGGTGGCACGTCAATTTTTCAAGTTAGTAATATTCACAGGATTGATGGGATTTATAATAGAACAAGTTAGTAGAGTTTCATGTGACTATTGGAGTTTCACATTCTTTCATTTTTTTCAAGGGCGCATACCAAACTGCTGACATTATTGGATGCTTGCAGTATATCAACCCTCTTGTTCAGAACTCACAACACCCCTTGAAAGGAAATCTCTTATATGCCATTGAGAGGATTTTGAAGCTATCAGTTCCTAATTTATACGTGTGGCTCTGCATGTTCTACTGCTTTTTTCACCTGTGGTGAGTTTGCTATTGATAATTAACGTAGATTCTTATAGCTTTATGAATCTAATCAAATTAGAGAGGTAACTTACTCTAATCAATTAAGACCAAAACTATTAGCGCAGAAGTGATGCTTATACATTGCTGTAGGAGGTTCTGATCCAATGGGTTCTGTAAACCTTCAACAGAATTGTTTGCTTTTTCCACCTTGAATCCAGACCCTTCACGAGATAGTTTGGTCTTAATTTCTCTACCCATCACTTTAACCTGATTGGGACTGGAGTTAAAACTCTTGGTCTTCAATGCAGCACAGTACTTAGATCTTTCCTCCTGTGCTGGTCACTAACCCCTAATTTTGAAGAATTTTAAACTATATTCTCCTAATTAAGAGTTGCGTTTTCTTTGAAATGAAGTACTAGGGGTAGATTGGGTGAATGAGTATTTTATTCCACCTCTTTTTATCCTTTACCTGATGAAAGGGATGTGCATGCAATTTCTCTAAAAACAGGCTAAATATTCTAGCTGAGCTCCTACGCTTTGGTGATCGTGAATTCTACAAAGACTGGTGGAATGCACGGACGGTTGATGAGGTAAGGTTTTATGCATGGGAAAAGTTTCCTTTTAGTTGCATTTTATCATCATTCCCTCTAAATCTGGAAATGTTGTTTCTTGGCTCTGGATGTCTGTCTCTCATCAGTATTGGAGATTGTGGAATATGGTATGCTTCTTTACCTAGAATTAATTTCACTTCATCAAATTGCTGAATCCATGCTGTTTTCATTTCCATCAAGCCTGTTACATAAAAATATCTAGCCTTTATATGTTTAGATATGATGTTCCTTTTCTGGGCTTTTCATATGTATGCTTTATATTTTTTGTGATCAGAGTGAGAAACTATTGTAATTAACCGTTGAAAATATGAAACATAGATTTTGCTTTGTTACGCCTCCTACTACTTTGGGAGCCAGAAAGGCTTGATTGCTTGCCCTAAGTTTTTGATTGTTCTGTTAATCTCTTCATTTGTGGCCCTAGTTTTTGACAAAGAAGCAAATATAAATATTCAGTTATCTATGCACCATAAAGTTTATACCATTCTTGCCATGTGTTTGCACTTGGCCTGTTGCTTATGCTAAAAATTAAAAGGGTTTTGCGGTATGCAACTGGAATTCTACATTTGGCAAATTGTTCTCTAAATTGTCTGAGTTATTTATATCCCTTGTTCTTATGGGAAAGGATTTATCAATGCCTTGATTTTAGGAGGGTGTCCATGTCAATAGTTGCTTACAATTATGATCATCTTTTGTATTATCTAGACTATTACATGATAACCATTCTCGTTGTGTGTGTTCAGTTTGCTTCTTATTCACATTCATGAATACAATGTGCTAGGAGAAAGAGTGTGCATGTGTGTGTGTGTGATTGGTTTGGACATTCTAAATGATGGTAGCCTCGTTAATCTCAGCCTGTTCATAAGTGGATGATTCGGCATATCTATTTCCCATGCATCCGCAATAAAGTGCCCAAGGTTGGTTGCTTCTCACACCTGCTTTCTGTAGTGCTTGATCCATTATCAGCATAAAATGATTAATCTTTTTGCTCTATGCTACCTCTTAATTTTTTAATTGTTTTAATTTTCACCTTTTGGAAATATAGTGTCCCTGTTACTTCTGTATATATTTATTCATATGAAGAATTTTGAGTTTTGCAACTTATTCTTTTGATATCTTTTTTCCATAACTTTTGTCCCCTTTTTTCTAGTCCATAGGAAATTAATGGAATGATTTCATTTTGAAATCCTAATTTGAAGTGGTTCTTTTGTTCTTCAGTCAGAAAGAGGGAATTTCTTCAAATCTAAGCAATTGAGACATCCGAAAACTATTTTTAATTCATGTATGGAAAAGACTTATTTTATCTCACTAGTTTGATAATTACTTGTTAATGTTAGCTTATCTTCTAATTCATCCAACCCTTAGGATTGCACTTCAATTTAATCTTACAAATCTTTTGCTTTTCGGTCAGATTGTGCTGCCAAAATCCTTTAGCCAGTTTTGCTGCAACTAAATATAAAATTTTAATTTTTTCAACTAGAGGAGCATTTATGTCTTTGGTTACGAAATACATCTTTGGGTTTTAGCTTGCATATTCTTTTTGTCTTTTGATAAACTTTGGGCCGTGCATCTCAGCTGTTGGAATCTGAAATGCTTGCTACTTTAATGAATTACAATGTTTATCCTGTTATAATTATGATCAGCTGTTTATTCAAAGATTATTTGTGCATCTGCTATGTTTTTGGCATTAAACTCAACTAATTCTGAGACCTTCCTCCTATTCTCACTTCGGTTTACCTATTTAAAATTTTGAAAGGTGAGCCTTTCGTTGGTATAAATATGTAATTGTGGTATGGATGGATTTCATTTTTAACATAAACCAGACCCCATATCTTCATATGAGTCTTGTAAGATAGTTTCTTTATGGAATGATGCAGGGGCTGGCATTACTCATTGCCTTCATGGTTTCAGCAATATTTCATGAGGTATAATTCAGTTATTTCTGATATGCTTTTTGTTTGAACTTCCTTTTGATTTATAACTCATTTGAGATAGTTGGTCTTTTAGAAATCTGATTTTCTTTTGGCCAGTTATGTTCTAGATGTTTTTTGATAGCTAGAAAAAGAAAACTTCTCAAGTCATGTTTGCTGACATTTAAAGGAAACTCTGCTGTAGAGCTCTGATTCTCAGTAGACTCCAATTCAAGTTAGAAAACTCTAAACTTTATTCAAGAACCTAGAATCAGATTGACACCTCAAAGAATTAATTAGTTTTGAATATGAATAATACATGTGAACTCACAAATACCGTCATTACGATCTCAGTAGGCTCCATTTTCACCTTGTTCTGCTTATATATGTATGTAACACCTTTATCTATTGCAGTTGTGCATTGCTGTTCCGTGCCACATATTCAAGCTCTGGGCTTTTATTGGAATTATGTTTCAGGTAAGATCATTTAGATAATAAGTGAATTTCAATCCTACCTTTTGGGATAATTTGAAAGTCTCTCGCCTCACCATGTCCCTCCTCTCTAGAAATGATCCCCACCACCACCAGTACTAGTGTGGCAGAGAGAGAGATAGAGAGAGAGAGAGAGGAAAAACGTTCCACTTTTGGAAAGTAGATCATGGTGATTAATGATATGGGCTTATGAGATCTCTATCTATTTACTTGTCTCGTTCAGGTTCCATTGGTTGTGCTCACAAATTTCCTTCAGAATAAGTTTAGAAACTCTATGGTATGTCTATCTTATCCCTCAAAACTTAACATCATGCTTATCCAGTCCTACTCTGTTGCTGTATTGAGCATATTTGGATGTTGAATATACAGGTGGGAAATATGATCTTCTGGTTCATATTCTGCATTCTTGGTCAACCCATGTGTGTACTTTTGTATTACCATGATTTGATGAATAGGAAAGAGAGTTGAATCAAGACGATCAGACTCATGGGATAAACCTTTTAAGGTAGTTATCCAGGACAACGATGAACTGCAGCAGATCAGTTGCTTCCATTTATATATTACGTTGAAATCGCACAAAGCGGTACTTTTATCACGATAACTCAATTAGTCCCAGAAATAGATCAGCTTCTTGATTAATCATTGTATGAGAAGTGTAGAAAGGATAAAACAGGCTGGAACAAACAACAGTTTGTTCATGTTGAGAAATTGTAAATGCTTGATGCTCTCTTTACTGATTTGCATTCTTGTCCTTAACATCCTACGATTGTCTTGTCCCTATTTCATCTTTGTGGATTGCAAACTCAATTTTTGTTCTGAAACATTAAGATCTTGATAATAAGCATGGACATTGAAGAAAGAGAAGCCTATGTTTGTCATGTAAACGGTTAAAATTAGGAACAACTTGAATGAGGATTTGGTTGAACTGACTTTTAATATAACAATGATACTCGATGCACATCTCCAAAATCATTGTGAATTTCATATATCTACCCTAAGCAAGGAACCGGATTCTAGGTGGGGGAATCGGTTGGTTTAGATGTGGTATGTTAGGCCTAATGTAAACTCTTCTTTGCTTTTCGACGTACGCAATCCGCTGAAGTACGTTTGTCAGCTTTTTATCTTTGCCCTTTTGCCAGGGACTTAAATTTTGCAAGGTACAGCTTGCAAGTCGACAGTGGTTGGAATATGAATGTGACATTTACAAAATTAGCAATAACTTTTCAAACCTGTCTAACATGCCGACTTAGGAGTCCGTGTCTGTCATTGAATAATAAAGATTTTAAATTTAGAAAATTCCTAATTTTCAAAATACTAATTATTACGACTTAATTCTTCTTTTCTTTTTCTTTTTTTGGTTTAACAATAGAGTGATTGCTCCCCTTTACAAGTTTGAAATTGGCCAAGTGCTGAATGCAATTATATTTTCTCAATGGTTGGTAGTCATTACATCATGACAACAGAAAAAGAATAGAAGAAATTGGGATGGACAAAACACAAGATGCATAATGAGGCTACTCTACTTTTGTACCATGGAGTTATATCATAGGCAAAAATAAAAAACATTTCAAGCGGTAGACTTCATGTATTCGTTTTCTAAAATCATGGCCTATTCTTAATTTCTAGAAAATTAGAGGACATGCAAATCTTAATTGTTCAATCACATTTCACACCGAAGCAAAAACATTTGAAACAACGAAATATCTGTTACAACCAATTTTCTCGGTTATATAAAAACCAAACTGCGGTCAATTTATATGTCTGAAAGGAACAAGCACACCACAAACTCATCTTGTAACGAGTGACTTTATTAGAGAGAGAAACGGGAATTGATCAATGAACATGGAGGATTTCAGATCCAAGTCATGTAGAGATGCAAGGAAAGAAATACAGAGCTACGGTGGAGCATCAGCAGGACCCTCCTTCTCTGGTTCTATGCAGGATCTAAGATGTTACAGCGCTTCTTATGCTTCTTCTGTGTATCCAACACAGACCCAGATGGGCAATACCGGTGATGTCAAGTTCAAGAAGGGCAGGTCTACAAATGGGTCAGTTTCAAAGAGCTGGAGTTTCAATGATCCTGAAATGCAGAGAAAAAGGAGGGTCGCCAGTTATAAGGTTTACACTGTAGAAGGCAAAGTTAAAGGGTCTTTCAAGAAGAGTTTTAGATGGCTCAAGGATAGATGTTCTAGAGCTGTTTATGGCTGGTGGTGACTCACTCACCGGTAATTGACTTTTGATGGCTTATCGGTTTATACACTATCAATTCTCCCCTGCTTTTTTCCGTTTTCATGCTTCTTTCTTATGTATTGTACTACTGCTTAATTTTCAAGTGTATGATGAAAATTTCTTGAGTTGAAATTATTGAAATTTGTTACACGATTAGTGGTGCCTTTTCTTTTCCCTTCTTTACTTGTTTTGTAACATACAAGTCTTTTGTTTTTAGGAGTTTATACCGGCATTGAAGTACTTTTCGTTAAAAGGTGCTGTCTTCGGTCTAAAAGTTTTCATCTTTCAATATTTTTCTCATTTTCTTTGTATGATTGTGTTAGTTTGATGTTGCAATGACCATGATTGTTATGGGAGCGGAGGACTTAGTAGATGTTCATTGAGCTAATGACTCTTAGCTTTGACATGAATTCTTCTGCTGGATGTAGGCATGAATTTTTTTTCTGTTATTTTCTCCTGCCCGTGTCTGCAGAATTCTTCGTTTCTAGCATAAAACAAGTGGCTCATGACATTGGTAGAATTACTCTTTAATAAACAGCATCTTGCAGGGAAAGGTTACCCCTCATTCTGTCTTGTGCTACTGTGCCTGTGTAGGGCTTAGTTTTCTGGAATCATTTTCCACATATAGCTGTCTTGAATCATTATTTCATTTAGGAGAAGCTATCATAGAGTTTTCCTTGCAATTTAATTAAACGGTATCTGTAACTGTCTGCAATATTGGATAAGCTTTGGTTTGTACTGAAATGAAAGAACAGTGAGAAGATCCTGTAATTATGAATACTGTTTTTGATATGCCTATAACCAACGTGTAGAACAAGACCTAGTTTGGAAGAAAACTAAAAACGTTATTAATAATCTTACACGCTCTCTCTCCCTTGGGAAAATCAGGTTTATGTACACACTGAACTCCTAACTAAACACTTCCTAGGCGGCGGCGGCTAAGTAAGGAAAGCAACCAAAAACCAACTCTCTAACAGAATGTGAACTGCATGCAATAAAAAAATTAAAAGAAAATGCATATTGGACAGCCACTCCACAGTTCCAAGTTCCAAGCATTTTGGATTATCTAATTTCAATGATAGTCTCCGGTTAATGTTTTGTTCATTGTTCATTAACCCAAAAGTGAAAAAGAATTTAAAATCCCTAATTCCTAATTTCGGTACTCAATCCACACATTGCATGTTCTTCTGTCTTATATTTCGTGAATAAGTGATGGTGGCAGCGAAGTAACAAAAGTGGTGTATCGTTTTTAGAGTGTAAAATAAGAATGTATGAACATTTTGTTTATTTTTTTTCATTATTGAATAAAGATTTGATTACAAATTTTGTGTAATTGATAATCCCTAAAGTTTAAAGGATCTCATCACTTTAACCACCAATTTTGAATCCCTCAAAACCACGTAGCGTATACGTGGGGGACTCAATTTTATAAAGGGTTAATTATATAAAAAGAATGCAAACTTAACTCTATTTTATATTATTAGCCTAAACTTTAAAAAGTAGTAGTTTCAATTTTTAACAAAAATAATTTAATATTAAGTTCTCTATTAACGTAGATGACTTTGCGAGTTACATCATACTAGTATTTTTGCTACGGGATTGGCACGTATTGCAATTGTGTCATGTATGAATTTATTATTTAATAAATTAAAAATATTAAACACTTTAAAATAATTATGAAGTAGAACATATGAAGGAATATACATTTAGTGTTTGTGCATTTAATAATTGAAGGTCAAATGTACAAATTTGCACGTTTGCAAAGATGCAATATTTGTGCAACCAAATGTTCATGTATTTGTACTTAATTCATATGCATTTCATTATTTATATCTAATTCTTTTTTTTTCTTCATTGCATGGATGTCTTAGTAGGGACTTTTGAAGGTTGACAAGGACTTACTCTCTCAAGTAAAGTATAGGGTATATGCTAAACATGTCTATGCTAATTGAAGAGTTAGTTAGAGAGGTAATGACTTCAAGATCTAGTTATAGATTAACATTTTAAAAAAAAAATTGATGACCAGTTACAAATTTTGGAGAAGGATTTTTGATGCACTGTTTAAATATCCAAAAGAGACATAATGTAAAAAATTCTTAAAGCTGAAATAAAAAATGATTGCATTGATAAATGTGTGCAACCTTTAATGGTCGAATTTTAAAAACAAGATTAAAGTAAACCATTAGCATATTGGAGCATATCAAAAAATGGTGATGAATATAATACATCAAAAAAGGAATTTTGTTTCAAATTGACATCATAACCTTGCACCTAAGATCATAGTTAAATTGGAAGAGAATAAGGAAGAGATGTTTAAATGCTATATTGACTTAAATGAGTGGACATGAAATAGAGCATAAAGCATACATATTTTATATGTAGTTTTCAAATGGGACTTCACATGTAGAGATTATGACTTGACAAGAACACCATGTCCCCATATGGTAGCAACCATTTATCGTAGTAAATTAAATATGATTGAATATATTAATAAGTGTTATAGTAATATATTAATAAGTGTTATAGTAAGAAACAATCTATACAATCATGTGAGTAATCCCTTCAACCTTTGAATGGTAAAATATTTTGGCCATCATATAAATTTGTATAAGTTCTTATAGTAAAGAGGTTATTTAGTCTCTAAAAACAAAAGAAGAAAGAGAGGTTTAAATAACTAAAGATAGAAAAGATGGTTTAGGCATAGAAGGATTATAAGATATACTAAGGGCAATATTTAAGAACATAACCAAAAAGAGTGTAGACAAAAGCTATCTCATTTAATTTTAATTATGAAATTTGCATAATTAAAAAGTTTTCATTAACATTTTAATCATTAACTAATAATGTAACAAGGAAGAGACATTTTGAAAATGATTAACATAGCTAAAAATAGAGAAAATAATCTCTCAAAGCTTACAAGTACAAGAAACATCACCTAATCAAGCTAACTAGTAAAATAAATTGTTTGTAAAGAGAGGTAAAGGCCTAAAAGTTAGAGGCCAACAGAGACAAATTCAAATGTAAATCAAACAAACAAGTTAGTGATAATTAAAGATAAGAGGAAGAGTTACACAATAAGGAAGGGTTTCAAAGCCTTCAGGTTATTGAGTACAATATAATGAAACAATCGCTCTGATAGAATATCATGTAAGTGTCGTGTATTATTAATAAAGAGCATGATTATGTAAATTATTTTGTGATTCTTATACAAGACAGACATTCAGTTCATATATTAACTCCTAAATTACATTCATGAATAATCACCCAAGAGTTAAGTTGTGCCACTACATCATCCACAAATCTTAAAAAGAAGAGGCTAAGATAATCCAGAAATTAGAGACAAAAAATATTGCATAAATTTTCCTTCATTTTTTAAAGATCTATAATAATGTTATTTTTTTTTATATGTAATTGAGGACATTACAATTTTGGAAAAATTTCTTAGACAAGTTAATATTGTCAATAATGTTATTACAATACCTTTAATGTTATAGACATTCATTTTATGAATATTATCAATTCATATATATGTATATGCACCTATTTACTGCCTAGAACTCCACTGTATGTTTCCTAATTTGAATTTTCTCATCTCACATGTAATGTTTAATATGGGTGCATTTCATAAACAAATGACTAATATTTGTAATTGAGTTATAGGCATTTAATTGATAACTAAAACGAGCTAACATTTTACATTAATATTGTATGAGATTGAATGTGTACCTCTTTAAAAATCTTGAAAATTATAGGCCAATTTTTTCTTACTCATATCTATAACAAAAACTTGTTATAAATCTTCTCCATAGTAAGTATATACTAAGAATCAAATCAGATATATTAGTATAACATCCCGTTACCGATGCGATGAGCATATTGGTATGGGTAGCGTTGTGATTGCATATATAGTGATCGAGTGTTTTGTGGTCTCTGAGATAGATCATTTTGCACATGCATATTCATAGTGACATGCATTCATGATTGTTCCAGCATTTAAATTGTGAT